>CANUEX010216123.1:0-26096 GCA_948099535.1 Jatropha multifida | reverse complement strand
ATTCAATTAACGGTTATTCAACAAATTTTCGGGCGAACCAAAAATAATTTTCGATTCCCATAATATTACGTGGCGTAATATTATTGGCTAATAATTTACAATTTAAATTTAAATGGGAATGTTTCGAAATAAAAATTTCAGGGTATTCTAGGTTATCAAACGTGTTATTTAGCCTTCTCAAGGGTTAAATAGCAATGTAAAAATTACAATGCGATCCCTGTGGTTTGTGAAATACAATTAATTAATATCATTAATAATATTTTTATTTTTTAAATAATTAATTAAATTAATAATATCATTAATATTTTAAAAAATTTTCAATTTTTTTAAAAATAATTAATATTTAATTTCTTCATTTTTCACTGTTATAGAATTTTTATGTATATCTATGTTCAATATAAATGAAACTTTAAAGAAAATCAAACCATATTCTCAACAAAAAGAAATGAATTAATTGCAAACAAAATAAGATTATTTTCATGGCATTTTGTTAATGTGCGCTTGATTAATATGGTGGTGGCGATTGAATTATATAGTGTATTTAGTTTTTGATGATCGACTAAGATATGATTTTGTGATTTGTAAAGAGAGATATAATACTTTTCAACACATTTCAAATCAGGGCAAATTTTGATTATTTTTTTAAAAAAAAATTTACTGTTTATTAGATTTATGCCTGAATTTTAGATTATTTATTCAAAATGAATTCAATAATTGATATTTAAAAAGATTATTATAAAATCTATTAAGATATTTATAACAATTATAAATTTTAACCTTAATTATAAACTTGATTTATGTATATACATGTCAATATATTGATTCTTTTGCAAGAATATGGGAAAAAAATATTTTTATTTCATTTTTTGGACATTAATTAGTATAATAAATTGGATATGTGGATTCTTGAAAATAATTATTAATTATAATAAAATAGGATTTTTATTTTTAAATATTATATAACATTCGCCTGCAAAGTGCATGAAGACGACTAATATATATATAAAGGAGAATCAAGAAATTTTTTAGGTTGTTGACATGACATAAGATGTTTTGTAATAGTGCTTGGGCAAGTGCTATATAGATGCGATTTGAATTTTTGCAAATCTTATCAGACGCGAGAGAATCTTTTAAGTGCAAGTTGACCCGATTTTTTTATGAATTTTATAGATAATTAAATATTTTAAATTTATCTTTAAAAAATATTATTTAGTTTTAGGGATTTCTTTTTCTTTATAAATGGTATTAGAAGATTTGTAAAGGGATCTCCTCCTCTTCCTCTTGACTTTCATTTCAACGCTTAAAATAAAGCAACAGATTTATTTTTATTTTTTCGTGTTCTTCACAGCCATGAGTGGCTAAGCTCAATATTTTCAATCGTTGAATTCAAGCAGGGATTCTTCACAATTATGAGATTTAAACGCGATAAGTATACTCTTCAAATTTAATTGGCTTTTATGTGTTTTTTGAGTTTATGAGAAATCCCATCTTTAGTGTTTTCTTATTGTTCGTTTAATAAGAGCCCATTGTTCAATCTATAGGAAAATATATAACTATCAATAAGGTTGAGATTCGTATTGTTTAACTGAATTGAATAAATAACAAATAATATAATTTGATTGTGATTAGACCTTTGGATTATATTATGGAATCCACAATTTATTTTAAATGAACCGCGCTTGTGAATTTGTTAAATAGGGCAAGATCTTTCTAGTTTGTACTATTGTTAGTGAATTAAATTCTATCGTTTGTTTAGGGTTGTTCGCTGATTAGGGATTATTCAAGCGCTTTGTCTGTTTAATCTAATATTACAGAAAGACTTTTCAGAGGCGTTTGTTCAAAGATTATAACATGTTATTCTTTCAATTTTTTGAATTATCTTTATATCAATGATTGATCAAGAGAATCCCGTGCTATGAGTCACCCTTGGCTGAATCGTTTTCTCTATTGGTATTTAATTATTTAATTTATGGCTTTTTGATACTTAGTTATTATTTTCAATTGCTATTTGATCAAAACTCCCTTTTATTTATTTGTCTTTATAAACTGGTTTTAATTTAAGAATCAAGTTTTGTTAGTCTCTAGGGCCGACCCTTCTTTCCTTATTTATGATTTATTTAGATTAGGAAATCGAGAATTATTTTTTGTGCTTTGAGGTTGGGCAATATTAACACAGGTGAACTTTCTAGTGTGTTTTGGTAAAATCTTTGGAAGCTAGAGATTCCAATCAAAGGTTTGCAATTTTTTCTGGGGTGTGTGTCAGAATATGCTGCCTACAAAAGCTAAATTGGTGGAGAGAGGTATTCTTATGTCAACGATATGCTTGTATTGTGATGGGGTTGAGGATATCAGTCATGTCTTGTTTTTATGTCCCCATGCTATGGTTTGTTGGCAAGCTGTTGGGGTGGATACTTCAGAGTTACCAGTGCAAGGATCGTTTAGATGGGAATTTGTTACAATTAGATGGGAAGGATCGTTTTTGTCTTTTTTTTGTGTCATAATTTGGCATATTTAAGATCAACATAATGCACTATTGTGGACTGGGGAGCATTTTGCTGCTACTACTACAGTTCTTCTTGCTAAATGTTATCTGTAGGACTGGACTTGTGTGAGAGAAGGCAGTGCTGGGTTGTTTCAACAGTCTCAGCATGTTCTTAGTCCAAAGAGAACTTCTATTGTTGCAAATAAATTTGAAGAAGAATTGCTTGTTTGAGGGGAAAAGCTAAGAAAGAAGATAGGCAAGGGAATAACTAACCTTTAAGTATTATTTATTATCTAGAAGGTCCATGTCAAGTTAGTACCTATTTTTTCTTTTTTTTTTTAATTTTCCACATTTTTTTATTTTGGATAACTATCAGAAAATGAATAAAAAATAGTTTCTAATATTTTAGTGATCCAGTATTTGATTTTATAGCATATCATATTCAATGTAAAATTTAAATTCTTAACATTTTCTTTCACTTGTAATAATTTCCAACACACAAATATTAAACTACAAGAAAGTATAATGAATCTAACTTTTCTTTTATCTATCTTTATTTTCTATAAGCATTTGGAATTTTCACAATTAGTCCTTATAATATTCTATTTACTCCCTAAAAGAAGAGTAGAGAGCGAAAGAAGAAACAATTTTTGCTGCCAAAATTTTCTTACTGGGAGTCCATTGCAGCAGCATTAATTAGCACTTGCAATTTCCATAACCTGGAACAAAAAATTTTAAAAAATAAAAATATTCAACAATCAGCCTTTGAAAGAACACATTAATGCACTGATGAGAGAATGATGTTAAAACCTAAATGCTTAAATAAATGAATGATCTCATAAATCTTGAATGTTAAGTATGCATTTATGCTAACATAAAGTTTAGAAGGCAAGTGGTTTTTTTTATATATACACATAAAAGAGGTTCAATGGATCAGAATAATATTGTGAACTACATATATAATAAGAATAATTATCTTTTTCGGAGCGGAAATAACTCAAATTCAAAATTTTTTTAAAAAATAATTTTAAAAAAATTTATGCCCTAAAAATTCGGTTTCATTGGAATAATTATGATTAAAAGATAGAACTATTATTTTTAATTTCACATACCATTTTGCTAAATTAGAAATTCATTAAGGGGAAATAAATTTGAATTTCCAATCATTTTCTCCATAAGATAGTGGTGCAACTTATAAAACCTAGTAGATGCAACTCAAACTCGAATGTAATTGAAATATAAAACCCAAATTTGAATTTCAAACTCAAATCAATTTTTAATTTCAAGCTCCAAATCTACTCAAACTAATGCTCTAGGTATTTGTACTCCAATCCATTATCATACAAAATCAGTCAGTTCTAACTGTGGTTTACAAAATCAGTAACCCTAACTTAACGAATAAAAGTTTCATACAAAAACTTACTTGGATCCAAGCTGCTAATAGCCCCAGTTTGTTCAAAATCACAATCATAATCATTTCTTCCCATGGCTTGATAGTAAGCATTCATAGCAAAAGCAGCATGTGCCCTAACTGTGTTAGGCATAAAGCACTCGCCCCCGCTTTGAATAGGTCCACACTCCACTCCCATACCACACACATAATCAATATTTCTCTGCAGAGCCTCCACATCTGCTCCTGTTTTAGGAAGGCACCACCGTTTCCCCGCTGGCCCGGCAGGCACTGAACTCCTCGGTGCAGCCACTGGCACCCGATTCCGGTTCCTTGGAATCGATGAACTAGCCTGAGAAGATCAATCAACGGATTAACCAGTTAAATAATCATATATAAACATTTTATCACAAAAAATAATAAAAACATTAGCTTTGCATTAATCATGCTAATGGTATTTGAATTTATCAATTAATTTTTGACAATAAGGCCATATAATTTTAATCTTATTTCAGATTTTGAAATAAATTTAAATTATGCGACCTAAATACAATGATACTACATTGAAATTAATAGATAATTTCAACTACCATTTATATAATTAAGTATAATAATTCTTCTAATATTAATATCAACGTTAACAAACAAATTAAGCATAGTTTCACCATGATTAAAAACAATTAGAAGGCCGATTGTAACTATTAACAAATATGTAACGTGGTGTTTTTCAGCGGCGGCAGCTACCGTGGACCGGAGGATTCCGATATTGTAAACTGGAGTCATATCAGCCTCGAACAGTCCGAAATTTCGCTCGCATGCAGGTCCTGGCTTGAGATTTTCATTAAAGAGTGCAAAAATGTAAGTCTCAAACGTGCGGTTGGGCATAAGAGGAGTGCCTGAACCAGACATTACATGTTGGACAAGATTGCCATTATATTGAGCTGCACTTTCTGCATTTACACCAACTTGTGATGAATCTCCATTTGAAGGCCAGCCAGTTTCAGCTATAACTATATCAATGTCAGTGAATCCAAGAAGTTTCATAGCTGAATAGACTGCATCAAGTTGACCATCTAACATATTTGTATAAAGGAGTTTAGTGTTTTGATCAACGACACCGCTATTAGGTCTAAATAGGGCATAATCAAGGGTTTCGGCTGAGGAACCGAAAAATGGATATGGGTTAATCATAAAAGGTGAATTTGTTTCTCTCAAGAAACTAAGTAAAGGTCTAAGCACATGAATATCATAACCTTGACGGAATTTTCCGGTGGACGGAGGGCTTGAAGTTGAAAGAATGCCTAAAGAATGAGGAGTAGAGATTTTAATTTTACTGTCTAACGACATTGAAACTAAAGCTGTATGCAGAGTTTGCATAGCGGGAACAAGGCTGGCTATGAGCAATTTATTAGCAGTTGATAAGACTTCATTGCCTACTAAAATTCGGATAATATTAGTATCTGGTATGTAAGGTTGGATATTGGATTTTAGCCATTCTTGAGAAAAATTTAGCTTTGTGAGACCGGGAATTTGATCATTAGGGACAGTAACTGTAACTGCAATCCCAGTATGTGCAAAGGCTTGCAAGATTTCAGTATTAGTGTCGAAAAGCTTAACCCGGTTGATAATGGTAGATTGTACAAGAAAATCTGCAACTTTTGCTGGTGGAGGAAGGTTGTTTGCCACTGTACCATAGTTGACTCCAAGAGTACCTTCAACTCCTAAGAAAAATGGCAAATTTTGATAAGTCGTAGGTATTATTATGATATTTTATCTTTTTTTTTTCTTAGGATGCACATTTTGTTTATCCAGATTAGATATTTTTATATCCAATCACTTTAATTCCTAATAAAATAATGAGTGCTCATTTTAAATTCAAGAAATAAAATTCTTGAACATACCTTGAAGTAGTAGAGTTGATTCAAGAAACCAAATTGCAGTGACTATTGAAGCAAAGAAAGTAGCAGACAAGCTTAGATCCATAAGCTTAATTTTGATTTGAGTTTTGGTGAAGGATTGATTGAAATGTTTAGTGGACTATTGGGGCAAGAAATGTTTCAAGAAGTGACCATAGAGATGCCTTTCTTTGTAGTAGGGGAATTCTTTATTCTATATGTGTGCTGATACTTTTGAATCTGTTTTATTGTTATACTTCTTCATTTTATTTATTTTTTTTTTGGAAAAAATAAAATGTGCAGTGTGGGCTAATCTGAATTATTTTCTGTTTGGTGTGATGAAATTAAACGAATAACTTAAAATTTGCATGGATTTGTTAATAAAAGTTTCTAAAAGAAATTGTTGCTAGTTAAAGTGCATTGTGATAATGAAGAGGTTTTAGAAAGGCAAGGGGAATAATCTTTCCTTGTAATGGTGGAGAAGGAATTACAGATTGGAGATGAAGGTGAACCAAAAGCACCTATGTTACTTTTTATTCTAACTTTTGAAATTGAAATGAGTTTTATATGATAGAGAATAACCTTCCCTTCAATTTAAAATTGCTAGAAATCTCAAATTTTGGTTAAGATCTCTTTTTTTTTTTTCCTTTATAGTTTCACACAGAGATGTTCAAATTCAAATTTGGTCTATGAATTCATCGGCTTAAATTTAATGAATGATCCATTTCAGTTCTTATTAATTTGATCTAAAATGAACTAAACCGCTATAAATTGAATCTTGATAAGGATCAACTCATGGGTCAAGTCCTTTGATTCAGCTATCCAACTCAAAATACAACTCGTTTGACTAAATATAAATTAAGATAAATATAAATTTTTGTCACTTAGAAGTTGTTATTTTACCATAAAAATAAAATTAGTATTATGATATAACATGTTATATTTATATAGAAATTTCTATGAAAAATTGCAAAAAATTTCCCTATAATCTTAACATTTTCAAACTATAAACCTGTTATTAAAATACGATCCTAAACTATAAAAATATCTCTAATTATGTGGCATGCAACGAATCGACGTCTTAGATTCAACTCAGTCCGAGTTGCATTGAAGACATGGCATTTGACATCTATAGAAGCAAGCTTCAATCTCCATTGGAGAGTGTCCCATTTTCTTTCACAAACTCTAAAACCCAATTTAGGTTCACAAAAGGAATGAAATTTCTCCTTTAAACTCACAACTTTTGGGAAAAAGTGAGGGTAAAATGGTAACTTTCTATCATTTTCCATGTCACTCACACTTAAAACCAATCAACAGAGACATGACATGCCCTGTCAACACGTTGCCAGGCTAAAGTGGGCCCCGCTGCTTATTTAATCATCTTTTCGGTTGCCAATTCACCAAGAAGACACTTAATTGTATGATTTGAAATGGATAAATGATAAATTTGATAGTTGAATTTTGAGTTTTTATCAATTTGGTGTCTGAAAGAAAAATTTTAGCAATTGGGTAGTTAAACTTTTTAAAACATACAATCAAGTTGGACATGGAAACATGACTCGGCTAATATTGGGTCCCACTTGAGCCTAGTCATATGCTGACATAGCATGACACATCATCAGTGGCTTGTGAGAAGTGAAAAATGACGTGATAAAAATTTGAAATCACCATTTTGTCCTTAATGTCTTCTTCTCATTTCTAGTTCCCTATCATCTTTTTTGGTTGAAGGAAATAACAATCTTTACTCCTTGATTGAGAACAAATCAAGGAATGTCACCGACTGGAGTACCTGATTCATAGGATTATTGCAAGGATGATGGTCAGTTTCCATTGAGTAACGAGTCCTCTTAGATTCAAGTTAATGGTGGAAGAGAACACCAGTACACCGGCAATGGTGAGGCACAGTAAGCCTAGGCAATGTTGGTATTTCAAACAAAAGACAGAAATATATTGCTGTTAAAAATAACAAAAGAAGGAGTTTGAGAGAGGAGAGAAATTAATGTGTTTATTCAACTCAAGAATGAGGGTTTTATACACATCAAAATAACAACCTTATCTACTTGAGTGCTACTTATTCTATCTGATAAAAACTAAATTAGAAAATATAAAACTGAAAAATAGGAGAATAAAATCTCTATTATTGACTTATTCTGCTAAAAAATAGAAACAAAATACTTAGGAGCCGAAATACTGAAAAAATGCCAAATACTTCAACACTCCTCCTTGGCATTTTGGTAGCAAACTCCTATCTTTAGTCTCAGTATCTCAAATCTATCTTTTGGCAACGATTTCGTGAAGATATCGGCCAATTGATCTTTAGATGGACAATGAACAAGCACCACTTCATTTGATTGTTGGACTTCTCTGATAAAATGGAACTTAATCTTAATATGCTTTGTTCGTCCATGAAAAACTGGATTCTTTGATATTGAAACTGCTGAAATATTATCACACATGATTTTTGTAGCTTCTTTTTGTTCATGCCCCAAGTCCTCCGTCATTTTTCTTAGCCAAATAGCTTAATTTACAACAGACGCAGCAACAATATACTCTACTTTTGCTGTTGACTAAGCAGTGGTTTCTTGTTTCCTTGAGCTCCAACTAAAAAAATGAGTTCCCAAAGAAAAGAGATATCCAGAAGTGCTTTTAGAATCATCAACACATCCACCCAATCACTGTCAGAATAACCAATCAGCCTCATAGTCCCTTTTGTTGAAGTTGGGAAAAAAATCCCAAGTTTGCTTGTACCTTTGATATACCTTAACACTATTTTAGCAGCTGTGAAATGTGTTTTTCTAGGTGAACACATGAACCTAGAAAGTAAACTTACAGTAAATAAAATGTCAGGCCTACTCACAATGAGGTACAAAAGGCTGCGAATCAAGCTTCTGTAAATGCTCTCATCAATTTTCTCAGAACTTTCATCTTTACCGAGCTTCAAATTTGTTGAAATCAGAGTGCTTGTAGGTTTAAAATCTTGCATTTGAAACCTATTCAAAATATCAGATATATATTTTTGCTAGCATATAAAAATCCCATCATTAGATTGCATCACTTCCATATCCAAAAAATACTTTAAAACTCCAAGATCAGTCATTTCAAAAACTTTCTGCATTTTAGCTTTAAACTTTTGAATTAAATCAAATTTGCTTCCTGTCATGAGCATGTCATCAACATAAAGTGAAACAACTAAAGATTCATCACCTGTGACTTTCACATATAAAGTAGCTTCACTTTGGCTTCTATTAAAACCAAGTTGAATGAGATGACTGTCTATTTTTTTGTACCATGCCCTCGATGCTTGTTTAATGTCGCACAAGGCCTTTTTTAAGAGATTAACTTGATTTTCTTTATCCTGAAAGTCGATTTTATGTCAAGTTGATGAATTTGCCAGGATTTATTGGCTGCAAATGCAAGAAGAAGCTTGATACTATCATAACTTGCCACTAGAGCAAAAGTTTCTTGATAGTCGACACCATATTGTTGCGCATAACCCTTCGCCACAAGTTTGGCTTTATGTCTGCAAATTGAGCCATCAGGATTGTATTTTATCTTGAAAACCCATTTTACACATCACTTTGCGATTTGCAAGTTTGACAACAAGTTGCCAGGTACAATTCTTGTTGATCATGTCAACTTCCTCTTGCATTGCTCTCCTCCATGCTTGAGAGTCTTGTGCTTTTGCATAACTTGTTGGTTCAGAAATAACCAAATTATACCTTTGATAGATGTCTTCTAAGGTTTTGGTACCTCTCACTGGTAAGTCGTCCACGAATTCATCTATCGCAAGTTGAGACGGCTCTCCTGAAATGGAATCAACATAAATATTTTTTTGATTTTCCCAATCCCAAATAGCTTCCTCGTCAAACTTCACTTCCCTGCTCAATATTATTTTTTCTATTTTCAAACAAAAAACCCTATAGCCTTTAGATGAAGAACCATAGCCAATGAAGACACCTTTTTTTACCTTTGTTGTCGAGCTTGCTTCTGTAACATTCTGGTATTTGATAATAGCAGATACACCCAAAGGTCTTAAGATGGTGTACTGACGGTTTAACGTCGTACCAGGCTTCATACGAAGTTTTGTCTTTCAAGGATTTAGTGGCAATCTGTTCAGCAAATAGACAGAGGTATTGACAGCCTCTGCCCAAAAACAATTTGGGATTTGTTTTTCGATCAAGAGACATCTAGCCATCTCCATTATTGTTCTATTCTTTCTTTCCGACATGTCGTTCTCTTGTGGAGTGTATGGTACTGTTAATTGATGTTCTATCCCTGCACTTTTACAGAACTCTTCAAATTGAGTAGAAGTATATTCTCCTCTGTTATCAGATCTTAAAGCTTTAATTTTAAGATTACATTGATTTTCAACTAAAGCTTTAAATTGCTTAAAAACAGAGTAGACTTCACTTTTGAGTTTAATGAAATAAATCCAACACATCCTGGAATAGTCATCAATGAAAAGGAGAAAATATTTGTTACCACTCATGCTTTCTTTTCTCATAGGACCACAAACATCGGTATGAATGAGCTGAAGTTTTTGATGGGCTCTCCATGCCTGATTTGTCTGAAATGGTAATTTTGTTTGTTTTCCCATTTGACATATTTCACAAACTTGATCATCACAATAGATTTCGGGCATATCTTCCACAAGTGCTTTCTTTGACATCTCTGAAATGCTTCTTTGATTGAAATGGCCAAGCCTTTTGTGCCACAAAGTTGTTTCTGATTGGGACACGCCGATATGAGCTTGTTTAATAGCTTCCTTCCATTCAATAGTAAAAAACCTTTTTCTCATCTCAACACAAAATAGTTCTTCTCCAGAAGGACTATAAACATTGCATTTTCTGCTCTTAAAGAGCAATGAATAATCCTTTTCAAGCATCTGTCCAACACTCAAAAGATTTTTGCTAATATTAGGTATGTATAAAAAATCAGGGATAATTTTAATACCTGAATTTGTTGAGACAGCTATTGAACCTCTTCCTTTTGCTTCTAAAAACTCTCTGTTTCCTACTTTCACTTTGATTCAGTAAGTTTTATCAAGAACCCTGAATATTTCAGCATCGTTGCACAAATGATGTGAGCAAGCACTATCAAGAAGCCAACTATTAGAAGAGTCATTTGAGATAACAGAAACCATAAAGAGTTGTTCCTCTTATGTATCATCAACTTCTGCCAATTGTGCTTGTGAAGTTTTGGAAGATTTTTTTAATTTGCAAACTTTGGAAATGTGTCCCAACTGTTTACAATTGCCACATATAGCATCAGCCCTCCACCAACAATATTTTTCTAGATGACTATCTTTTTTGCAGTGTTTACAAATCGAAAACGGTTGGTTCAGCTATTGTTTTCCCTTACCATAATTTTGCTTTTGCACAGAATAGGCTCCTTCAATGATCCTTTCTTGTCTCATTGTTCTCCTCTATTCTTGAGCTTGAAGAGCACTCATTAGTTCACCTAATGAGATCCGACTTAGGTCCTTAGACTCTTCAAGAGAAGAAATCTTGGATTCAAACCTCTCAGGAAGAGTCACAAGAATTTTCTCCACAATCCTTGAGTCTGGAAAATTTTCACCAAGTAATCTGATGTTGTTGACTATTAATGAAATTCGATCGGTATATTTTTCAATCGTTTCGTCCTCCTCCATGTATAATGACTCAAATTCTCTCTTCGAATTCAACACTTGCATCTGACAGGTTCTATCATTTCCTTGGTATTCTTCTTTCAATCTGTCCCAAGCTTGTTTAGCTGTATTACATGTCATGATTCTATAAAATACAGTATCAGATACTGCACTTTGAATGACTGACTTGGCTTTAGATTTCTTTGCTTTTTCATAACTGGTGTGTTTAATTTGTGCAAGTGTGGGGTTAGCTGGCAAAGGTGGTATTGGTTTATCTTCAGCCACAACTTCCCAAAGATCATAGGCTTCAAGAAAAGTCTGCATTTTTACTGACCATATATGATAATTCTGACTAGTTAGAATCATAGGTGGGTTTAGAGTTTGGTTGTTTGATGCCATTTGAGTAAATTTGGCAAAAGGGGTTTTTTAAGGTTTTGGTCCTATAAGATCAACTGTGGCTCTGATACCACTGTTGGTGTTTCAAACAAAAGACAGAAATATATTGCTGTTAAAAATAATGAAAGAAAGAGTTTGAAAAAGGAGAGAAACTAATGTGTGTATTCAACTCAAGAATGAGGGTTTTATACACATCAAAATAACAACCTTATCTACTTGAGTGCTACTTCTTCTATTTGATAAAAACTAAATCAGAAAATATAGAACTGAAAAATAGGAGAATAAAATCTCTATTATTGACTTATTCTGCTAAAAAATAGAAATAGAATACTTAGGAGCCGAAATACTGGAAAAATGTCAAATACTTCAACAGGCAAGGCGTAAACATATTTGGACTATCATGTTGTTCAAGTCTTTTAAACATATTTGGACTATCATGTTGTTCAAGTCTTTTTGTGAAGGCCAACCCCAATCGACACTAGAACCAAAAAGGAGAGTTGTTGCCTGACATGGGGTTCTCTGGTAAGGTCTGAGTTTTGAAGCCTCATCTCTCAACAACAACGTAATTTTGCACAAATTATTCTAGTTAAGGCCAGAACATATGATTCTAATTCAATAAATTTCTTGACCAATTTATGTGGTTGCTCTAAATGAAAACCAGAATAGATGATAAATGTGAAAAATAAGAAGAAGAAGAAGAAGAAGAAGAAGAATTATTCCTATGGAATAGAGGAAATGAAATTGGTTGAAGATTTAGGTAGAAACATAATTTTTTTTCTTTTTGGGGTTTAATGACTTAAATTGGGTATCTATGGATTAAATCGTTTGGATCCTTTCATATTCATTTTTCTGTTTTAGATAAATAATGGTTAATTGATTGGCTTTGAATAAATAATAGGTTTTAAATGGAATGTAGCTTCTAAATCTTCTAATTTATAAAGATGGAGGTGGTGGCTGAAATGGCAGTAATGGCCAGATGTTAATGGTGGAGAAGGTGATGCGGGTGATGGTAGCGGATGAAAGAAAAAAGAAAGAAGGAAAAAGGAAGGGCCGTAGATCCCACCTTTAGCTAAGGAGAACATTAAAAAGGGTAAATTTATCATTTTCAGCATTTGCGACACCAGATTACTTTGTTAGTCTAAGGTCGGTTCGCATAAGATGTTGATTAGAAATTTAAGGGTCTCATCCATTGCTAAAATAGGATTCTGCCTACCAAATCAGCAGGTGACACTTAATTGATATTTTTAAAATTCAACCATCCAATTGATAAATTTTTCCGTTCGAATATTAAATTAACAAAAACTCAAAAATTCAAACACCAAATTTATAATTTATTTTTTGAAATATCCAATTAACCAATTTATAAAGTTTTCCATTCATACGTCAAATTAAATAAATTTTAGAAATTCAGACACTAAAATTGTCATTTATTCTTAAAAAAATGAAGTTCAAGGGCCATAAAATTAATTTAAAGATCAGTACTATAATTTTTTTTGTCAAAATTTAGAGATTAAATTATATATTCAATATATTTTTATAGAACTCATTGTAGCAGCATTAACTAGTTAAGCCAAAATTCAAGTCAAAATTTTTAACTTGAAAATTTATAACACAAATAATTTTGCAATATAAAATGTCAACTGAATGATTCAATGCTTCAAATTAAAGTTTTAAATTTTCAAAATCGTTGTATTAAAACCTTAATTATCTTTTCTTTTTCCTCTTCCGCTCTATACTTCCTATCACATACTTTGTTTTCCAACCATCAAGAACATAAAACATAGTCCAAAGATAACTTCAGGGTTTTCCTTTCTTTTGGTTTTAATAAGTTATACAACTGCAACTACATATAGCTCTCCTGTCCAGGACCTATCTCACAGTATTATCCTTTAAACACGTGCCATTCAGTACCATATTGGCCCTACTGGTTTCTTGTCTCCATTAGGGTTTTACCTGGAAAATTCTCAGGCCAGCAAATGACTAATCACAAAACAATATCATAACTGAAAATCTTACACCATGTTAATCCCATATATTCCACTTTCTACCGAGAGGAGAAATATAAAATCAAACGTACGCCATAAAATACAACTTTGTTTGCTCAGTCAGAGTCAGAGTCGTGTCTTCTCTTGCCGTGTTTCTTGTGTTTCTTTCTGTCATCTGTAGCATGAGAACGCTGTTTCTCATGCCTTTCACGTTTCTCATGTTTCTTCTCCTCAAGTTTTTTCTCCTCATGCTTCCTCTTCTTTCGGCTGCTTTCACCCCCTGATTCATCTTCTTCAGATTTCCTCGCTGATGAATCAGGCACAACCTCCTTCACTGGCTCAGGTAAAACTTCTTTTTGAGTACAAGGAAGTGTAGTTGGGTCTTCCCAGGGATGGGGAGCTCTGCAATAAAGGAAGTAAATCAGTGAAACACCAGAAAGAATCTTGCGAAGACCTTCAAATTTAACCATGGAATTTTCAATATCAAGCCTATGTATCTCCAAGACATTCATGGATATGTCATTTAACTGTCCTAGAATAAAAATATTCAATGCCTATCTCATTCGAAAACAGCATAAGGTAACTGCCATAAACATGAAAGACCTGGTTCAAACAGAGTAAAAATTATCCGAAATAAGGTTGTAAAATAACTCCTCCATGTCCTTTCCCCCACCAAAGGAAAACAGATAATATATACTGCCACACTTGTCAACTATAACATCTAAAAACAGGTTATTGTTGCAAAAAAAATAATAACAAATACAGGCACCAACTTACATTTTTATATGGGAAATTCTAAAGAGAATAATTGATTAACACATATCAATTTTAGGAAATTATAGAGTGCGTTTATCTCTTCCTACAAAGACAAACATATTAGTTCCTAAGCAGGTTTAAGAATGGAGGTATAGAAAAAGGATTTTTTTTTTTTTAAATGTCTAGGAATGAAATTTATTGCAATTATTAGCAAAAAGGCCTTCAAATTTTCAAGTTGAAGATTGCTAATAGCTGTCCAATCAGAAAGTACTTCAGGCTGAGACATCAGGCCCCACAAAGATAATATTCAATAACTTGAAGGAATAAGGCTTTTTTTTAGATTATTATTGAAATTAGAAAGTAAATGGATAATTAGAAAGAAACATATACTTTATATGTTATAAGTGTATTTTATCCTACAAATAATGTTATGTTAATTTTGTGGAATTCATTTCCAATTCCATCAATCTAAAGTTATAACCAATTACAATCTAAATGGTCAATATGCTAAGGTTAATAATAAGACAACTGCATATGGACAGTTTATATGAACCAATTCTGTCTTTGAACCAAAAGTTCCTAAAAGTAACTCAGGATATTCAAGGAACCCAGACGGCTTAAAATGTTTCACAAAGGAAAGCTAAAAGGTGTCATGAGTCTTCACAAGTGTCAAGTTCGTACAATAAATGCTCATGAGAAATGCAAATAAGTTTAACCTATTTCTACGGCAAGCTTGGATATAGAGGAACCAGCATACATTTGTACCTTCCTGGAAAACACAAGTATGATGCCGAATGCCCCCACAAGGCAGACAAAACCATGCATCTAGTTCTCAACTCCTACAATCTAAAATTTGAATGAGCAAAAGAAAATTTCTCAATATTAACCATCTAATATTAATTCTGGGGTGCGAATGGAAACTTATGTTAGTGTCCTTTCATATCAGTCCCACAGGAAGGCCGCCTGCAGCCACCAACATCTTCTGTTCAGACGGCATAATCTATGGACCAACACACAACTATGATCGCATAAAAGTCCAAACTCCAAAGACGCTGAAATCATTTAAATGCCAATCCTTAATATTACCAAAAATGTTGAAAGAAAATCAGCTCTTAATCAATTAAAACTATCAGAATAATAAACAAAGGGAGAACTATTTCACCAGAAAGGGTTGAGTTTGATCTCAGAAAAGAAAAAAAGCACTTAAAACAAGCTTGGCTCTGGCTCTGACAATGAGATATCTTTTCTTGGTCATCTAGCACCATGCATACTTCTCACCTCTCCTGGAGAGGATGAGACTCTATTGTATCACCGGCATCCCAATATGTCGCAGTATTATTGTGTTACTGTCCCAAATTTGGATCTAGTTATGGGTATTTGAATTAGGAGATCGGGTTTGAAATAATGTGTCTATGAAGGAGTTTTCTTCCTTCTACATATGGTGACAGACTCAGAGAGAATCTGCAATCTCCTCGAACTCGTTAAGAGAGAACTCTACAATCTCTGAGTTTTAGTGATTCAAAACCTTTTCTTACTCTCCTTACATTTTTCCTGATCTCACAGCCTTTTAAATTAAACTACCCACTAATAACTATCTATTACAATAAATAACTTGCTTAACTACCACGCTAATACCCACTAACAAAGAAACTGATAACAACATGATAAAAAACTGAGTAACTAAATAAAACTATCTTAAATACAGCAGTAAAACTACCCTAAGTATAGTAGCTCCATAACATTACACTCCCCCTCGAAAAGGCACTTGTCCTCAAGCGCAAAGGAGGCATGACATGCAATCTTCAACTTATATAACGCAAGTAAATACCCCTCTATTATTGCTGCAGATAAGGAGCTGTATTTTGTGCTTCTATATTTAATTAAAATTCCTGGATCAAATGGCTCCTCTAATGTTTCCTTAACAACATTCTCAAATTGCTTCTTCCGAATCCCTTCCCATCTTGAGGCTGCCAAATTACAAGCAAGACCCTCTAGTTGTGCTAACAATTGCTTTTGTTTGATTATTTCTTTCTTTTTTTTTTGGTGTCTTGTCTTCTAGACACATAACTATTAAGAATTGAAATGGTTGCTGGAAAACTACTGGCTCTTTGAAGTTCTAGGTTGTTTCAATTTTCCCAAGGTTCCTAAATTATTACTCCTGATAGGTGGCCCTAGAAAATCATTTTGAAACGATGGTACTCCCCCTAGGAGATTCCGAACCTGCTGGACCTTTTTCTGTCAATGTTCAACTATGGCTGCTCTTTTATTGCTGATGTTCTGTTTTGAATTAGAAAAAACATGGGTAAGGGCATCAAATTTAGATTTTAGTTCTTCATGTAGAGCCTTGTTCGCAGCTTGTTCCTCTAGGAATAATGTTAGGATCCTATTAAGTTGCTGTTTAGATTCGCCCATAACTTTTGGCTCTGAAACTAAATGTTACATTCCCAAATTTGGATCTAATTATGGATCTTTGAATAAGAGGATCTGGTTTGAGATAGGGTGCCTTAGAATGAGTTTTCGTCCTTCTACCTATGGTTAAAGAGAATCTGCAATCTCCCAGAACTCATTAAGAGAGAACTCTAAAATCTCTGAGTTTTAGAAACTCAAAACATTTTCTTAAAATGCTGCTTACATTTTTCCTCATACCACAGCTTTTTAAACTAAACTATCCACAATAAATAAGTTGCATATCCACCCCGCAAATACCCACTAACAAAGAAACTGATAACGTGATAAAAAACTGAATAACTAAATGAAACTACCTTAAAGACAGCAGTAAAACTACCCTAAGGGTAGTTTTCCATGCCATGCCTTAGTGAATAACTTTAGTACGAGATGAGCATAAGTACCTCGAGAAACCAAGACCATCGACACGTGCAGCTTCTGCATGCCCTGCTCCCACATCTTCTGCTGTAGAGCCTCGTTTCACAAGTTCTGAGAATTCATGTTTATCAAGCTGACTTCCCTGGGGCCGACTAGCACGCTTTGGAGCTAAGCCAAGTGCCTCCCTCATGGCCTGCTCCTCTTCTTCCTTAATTCTTTTTATCTCTTCTTTTAAAGCATCTGTATTTGAACTCCCAGATTTTTTATCCCTGGCGTACCAATGTAAATCTTTACCTGTAAATAACAAAGGAAAAGGTTGGGAACATTCTATGGGCATGACTTGGATAATCCTGGCAGTAGATAAGACAAAAAAAAATATTATACAAAATGCAGTGATGAAACTACTCTTACAAGAAGCCAGTCAACCGGAAACAACTTCAAGTCGAGCTATTAGGCCCACAACATTGGAGTTTGAACTTACCATCCCACCTATGAAAGTCAATATTTCCAGGAATACAGACACATGATTAAATGGCTAAACAGCCACAAACGACAAAAGCCTTCATGAATCTATTCAACCTATGGTTCAAAGAAACGTATCAAAATTTTTGTTTCTTCGTGCTTCTTCTGCAGAATATAATCCCAAAAAAAAAGAAACGTATCAAAATTGAGATGGGCTTATTTTAATTTTCCAAATAGCGTATTAGAGACAACTCCCCATGACAGAGCTTTCAAGATACTTTTAGTTTAAAACAAGAGCTCTTGTGCATTTAGAAAATAGAAATAGGTTTAGTTTAAGACACATGTAGATATAAGTTTTTGAGACTATTCAAATTTCAAACCATAACCCTCATTTACACATTCATTAAGATAATTATTAATTTATCAAAGAAAATAGAGTAACTTTTGCCTATTAGAGTTCAATAATTACCAAAATATTTAAAACGAGCTTGCATAAATGTTTATGGGTTAAATCAGGATATAAAGGGAGAAAAATGACAAGAGTGACACATGAACTCAACTATGAATACTCTATATCTCAGCTTACTAAAAACTTGAAAAATAATTGTGAACAGAAGCACTCAGTAGCCAACAGTGAAACCAAAAAGAAAAGAACCGCTCTAAATGCAGCCAAAGTATACCCTCTCATGTACATCTCAAAAAGTAAGATATTTCCATCAAATCAAAGATTCAATCAAAAACTACAAATATGCCAAAGACTCCAGTTTGTCTCACTTTTACTTTCAATTGCCAAAATGTTAGAATCACTATATTGCCAAGGCTCTAATAATGACAAAGCAGTGGACATTGAACACCAAGACTAGAAGTTCTGCATTTTAAGAGTGCACAAACATTAGACCAAATCTTTCTCAATATCCAAACTGTTCCTCCACTAATCAACCATTGAATTAGTCTATATAACCCCCAATTGAAATAAATCCTATTTTGCAGAATGGGATGTTGTTGAAGTTAAACATGCAGGACGCATCCAAATGACTGTCCAATCATAAAATAACATTTCATAGAAACAGAAAAAATTGACTTCCATTACTATATTTCCATGTCCAAGCAAGCAGACATCTTGGAAATTCAACAATTTAGTTGGATAGAGATCTCAACTTGACACAAAAACAAAAGGAAATATTATAAAAGAAAGAACTTTTGTTAAGGGACAATGATTCACTGAGATGATGCAGAAAGATATGCTTGAATCACTCCCTATATAGAAACAGCCTAGATCACTGATACAGAGAGATGCTCTAAAATGCCCACATTTTCAATAAAAAAAAAATATTCCTTTACGGAAAATGAGAAAAATAAAATTTATTCATTTAATTTGAGAAGACAAATGCCACAATCCATAAAATTGATTAGAAATAAGAAAATGTACCACCTCCACTGCATAAATGCAATTCGCAATTCAGTTGACCCAAAAAATTATTTGTAGTTACTATATTCCATTCCTTAAGCACAAACATGTGAAAGCTAAAATAGAAAAAGATGCCAAAAACAGAACAAACAGCTTAGTCCCCCAAAAATATATGAGCATTTACACGAATGCTAGCACAATTGTTATTGATGCAGTACCTAAAGTCTAAAAGTGTTAATATTACTGTACTGCAGCAAATTAAGGTTATTTAAGTTTTTAGTCAAGCTAGACTTACTTAAAAAAGTCAAGCCTTTTTCAATTAGGAATTTGTTCTGGCAGCTTTTATGTTTAGAAGGTGTTTGGTTTGGGTTCGCTTGTAAGTCAGTCAAAATCTATTTTTAAGTGAAAAGTCGTACATAAAATAGCACTTGGCTTGGCTTAAAAGTTAAAACAGCTAGTTAAAATAAATCAAAAGTTACAAATAAACTCATATTTATGATTATCCACTTATTTTGTAAAACTACTCTTTGGCCAAGTAAAAGACTATATTACCCTGATAACTTCTAAAAATACCCACATTACCTTCATGTTTACAAACCCTTAAACTTCGAAAACTAATTAACATACCCTTCCTTTTTTTGCCATTTTGACAAAATAATTTACTATTAAGTATTTACTAACCAAAAACTTAAACTATTTAGAAGTAATTTTAATTTATTTTACTAAACACTTAACTGTTTTGTTTTTGAATTGACTTATAAGTCAAAAAATACATTTTAAGTCAAAAGTTAAGAGTATCTAAGGAAACCAAACACCCTCTTAATTCTTATTTTATTAGGATTATAGTTAAAACCTTACTTTATTAGAATCATACCCCAATAAATTGGGCTGTAATTTGCAGTTATAAGAGCAGATTTCAGGTTCCATAATTTTCAGTAATGAAAGAAGTAGTTTATTGGTCTTTATTTTCCTAGTTGTGCCATCAGAACATTCAACCCCTTTTTGGTTTATTTACGCTCTATTAATCCACAGTTTTCAGTACTCTCTTGTCAAATCTACAACCTAATTTGGGTTAGGGTGTTTCTGCTACTTCAATAATCACTTGCCCCAGATAACAATTTTGTAATCAGAAATCAAAAATGCAAAAACCATAACAATCTACAACCACCTCCTAAATCATACATAATATCAATAATGTATTAAAGACAGAATGTTTTACAACAAAAGAGCAATTTGATTTGCAAAACTAGGTACAAGGTGGCTAAAAAATTCTTATAAAGATAGAGAAAGCACACGCAATATACCAACAAGAAACTGCAGAGCACATTATGTAGTAGCAAAGTAGATAAATCTGATGGTGAAACAGTAACATTTTTTTTATAATGACGAGAGCATACCTTTCTGCCATCTTCCAACTGGGGCCTTAATACTATGACCAAGATAATTCTCACGATGTTTATCAACCTTAACATCATCCCAACTAAATTCTGCACATAAAAAATTTATTTGTCACCGTTATCACATATTCGTTGATTAATATCTAAAGAAAATAAAAATAAATCAATAAAAACGCCAGAAGAACCCTAACTGATTGAATTGAATGATTAGTTCCTAAGAACTTATCAACATTTAACATAAATAGGTTCACTTTCTTTCTTTTATCGTTTTATGGGGGTTCAAATTGCTAACTAGGTTAGACATCATCTAGGAAACTAGTTTTTCTTTTTTAAAAAATTCAAGTTGGAATCACAACAATTCAACAAAATAGCAATTGAATTCTTTATATATATACAGAGAGAGGGAGAGATCTTACGATCTCGGCCGCCGCGGACGCCACCTCTTGTTGGATGATACATCGTTGTTGAAACTTTTAGTCGAAAGCTGAAAGAAGAAAATTCGTCTCTTCAAATCTTCCTAGAATGGGGTTTTGAAGAAGTTATATCCATCTATAATATTTATAATCGTATAATATATATAAAAATACCAATGAAAAGGATTGAGTCTCTAAAAGGCATTTAAATTTTAAGATTGGACGAAAACGGTTTGATTTCAAATTAAAACTGAAATCAAATAAGTTAAAATTAGAGTCGAACTGTGATCAACAGTTTAAAGTTTTAAATCATAATCGAAATGGGCAGCAATTTTACTATTATCATAAAATTTATTATTATAAATATAATTTATAAATTATAAATTGAAAAAAAGAAAAAAAATTGCTCATCATTTAAATATTTTTAATTTAAATCTTTTACTCTTTAAAATATATATTTTTACATATAAATTAGATAATATTTATTTAAGATTTATTTTTAACTCTCAAATAAATTAAAAAGACATTTTTCTCCCTTACAAAGGTCAAAAAATGGAAATTCGAAGGGTATTTTTTGGATAAAAAAGTTTGTATTATAATTCTTTAACTCTTAATTTAGATAGAAAGACGTTTTGCCCCTTTATAATGGAAAAAAAATGACTATTTGAAGGGTATATTTTGAAATAAAAATTCATATTATTATATTTTTTATTAATCGTTAAATAAAATTAAAGGACATTTTTATCATTTATAACAGTAAAAAAACAAAAAATTTGAAAGACATTTTTGTGAATAAAAATTTATATGTTAAGTATAAATACCTGAATAATCTTCCATTTTTTTTTACAACATTAATTTTTTTTCTCTAAATTCCACTAAATTTCTCCTATCATTTTTTTTTCTCCTAATATTTTTAAACAATGGCAAGTGGATGTAGAAGCTCAAGACCAAACATGACTCTACAAAATCATCATTTTGATGCAAGTTTTTTGAATTTTGATGCAAATCCAAATATTGAAACTCAACAGAGTATGCAATAATAACAAATTCAACATGAACAAATGATAGAGGAGCCAAAGCTCAAATCCAATATTTTCAAGATGCATTTTACCAAGACAAAACTTATGGATGGCAATATAAAAGTAACTTGCAACTATTGCCAATAAAAATTCACATTCAAAAAAGGAGGAAGATATGGGACATTTACTGAGCATTTGAAAAGAAAATATTCTAGTGAAGCGGGCTTGGATAAAACTCAAACACAAATTTTCAGGTATGCAACTTCTAACTCTAATGCAATATTTCATTATTCTGATAAAAAATTTAGGGATGAATTAGCTAGGTTTGTTTCTACTGAACATCTTTATTTTAATTTTGCTTAAAATCAAATTTTGTTGAATTTTTTCAGAATGCTCTTAATCCTAAAGTTAAACAAATTCCTAGGACTACTCTTACCCGAACCATTCATAATCTTTATAAAAAAGAAAAAAAAAAGAATTAAAAATTTTATTTTCAAATATAGTTAGTTATGTTGCTATTTGTAATGATATATGGAGTAATCATTGACAAACACATTCTTATATGGGCATTACATGTCATTGGATTGATAATGCATGGAATATACAGAAAAAGATCATTGCATTTAGAGTTTTTGATGAAAGACATACTGCTGATAATATTTATAGAATGATAAATAGTATTTTGGAGGAATATAATTTAGTTTTTAAAATTTTTTCTATTTCTTTTGATAATGCTAGTGCAAAGACTGCTTCTATTAATGACTTGCAAAAAGTTTGTCAACCTGCTTTAGGTGAAAATTTTTTTCATCAAATGCGTGCTTACCATGTTCTAAATTTATGTGTTCAAGATGCTTTAAAATATCTTGAAAATTTTTTGAAGTCCTATTAAAAAAACACTTACTTATTTGTGTACACATCCACAAATAATGAAAAAATGGTTTAAATTTTGTAACGCAAATAATAAGAGACCTAAAAAATTTTCAAAAGATGTACCTACTCATTGGAATTCTACCTATGAGCTACTTTATGAATCTTTTTCTTATAAAGACTTGTTATGCACTTTTATTTCAAATAATGTTCTAAGTGTTACTTTATATCCCCAGCATTGGGTTATATGTAAGAAGATTTTAGAGGTTTTGAAAGTTTTTAATGATGCTACTTATACTTTTTCTGATATTTATTATCCTACTTGTCATTTATTTTTAACTAAATGTCTTGATATTGTTGATATTATTCAAGAGCATGAGAATGATATAGACTTATATGTGTCAATTAAAGCTATAAAAACTAAATGGCTCAACTATTATGAGACTATCCCACATGTTTACTTTATTGGATGTGTTTTTGATCCTAAATGTAGATTAGATAGTTTATATGATTATTTGGATGAATACTATAAATGTTTATCTCTTCAAGTTGATGTTTCAAAGATATGCTTTGATGTTAAAAAAATAATAAGAGAATTATATGAAGAATTTGAAAGGCTACACATATTGATCTCCCATCTCATACTTTCCAACGATCTAATTTAAACAGTGAAGTTAATGAAAGCACTAAAATTCTCAAAAGGCAATATTTATTGCTACAAAGGGCAAAGAAATCAAGAGGTGGATTTGCTTCTGAAATAGATATTTATCTAACCACTGCATTTGAGTTTGCTAAAAATAGTTCTACAGATCTACATTTCCCTATTCTCGAGTGATGGAAAACACATGCAACAAACTTTTCCATCATTTCACTAATTGCAAAGCAAATTCTAGCAACTCCTATATCAACAGTTGCGGTTGAACAAGCCTTTAGCGCTGACGAAAATATTTTAGATGAACAAGATCAAGACTGAGTCCTAATTCAGTTGAGGCTCAAACTTGTCTTGATGATTGGACAAAAGCAAAACGTAAACAACAATATATTCAAAATGAAATGGAAAAGGAAGACTTATACGATATAGGTATAGATGTATCATCAACGGGAACATCCGATGATAATAGTGATTAATGTAATGAGTTATTTAATTTTTTTTCTTAAATAAATGTAAATGAATTATATGGACTGCGATTCCTCTATATTCTAATTAAGAGGATACGTAGTCAATATAATTTAAAAAAAATTATAAATTAAGTACAAGTTCATTTTTTGACATGTCTCTCAATTTAAATTTATAGAAATTAAACACTAGTAAAGAATTTTAAATTTATTTTTTATGTAGTTATAATTTTTTAATAAATTTTAAAACTATTAATTTACTCTTTTAGTCTTTTTTTAATTTAATACTATTATTTATTATTAATTTTCTTATTTAGCTAAAAAAATTTAAAAAGTTTAAAAACAAAAGTTATCTAATTTCGGTTCCAAACCGGAACCGGCGGTTTTGGAACCGTAGTATGTCTAACATTTAGTCATTTATTAATCAAAAGTTTTTTAATTTTTTTGGTATTTTTATTCTTATTTGAATCTAAATTCTATTAGAAAGTTTAATATAATTATATTCTAATTATGATTTGAATTTATTATTTTTATTATATTAATATTAATTAGAAATTTATTCTACCATATCACTGTATATATGTTTAGTTTTAAATGTTTTTTACTATCAAGTTTTAATTTTTTTTCGCTATAAAAATTTATTTCTTTTGACTATTAAGAATTATTACTTCAAGCTTTTATTAATTTGAAATTATTAAGTTTGCAATCATATATTTTTCACGTAGTAAATATTAACTCTCTCTTTTTATAAATTACTAAAATAGTTTTTACTTATATTTTTTGTAATTTAGTAATCTCTTCATCCTATCTATTTGTGTTTAGAGCTATAAATTTATAGATTTATATTCACTATAAATTTGATAAAAGTTTCTACTTACAAATTAACAACGGAATTTTTTCTGTTTCTAAATTATAAACTTCGCAAATGATTCTACTTATAGATTAGCAACGGAAAACGTAAATTATTTTTTATTAATTAATAAATTCTATTTTATTATTTTTCCGTTGCCAACAGTTGACAAAAAGATTACAAATTGGTAAGCAACGAAATTTCTATCTGTTGTTAAATTTATAACCAAAATTGAATATCTATTTTGCAAATCTAAAACTCATTATATATTTCTTCCACGTCACATTTTTTAGTATGCATGTTCTTTCTTTTCTCTTTTCTCCGTTTTATTTTATATTTTATTGATAAAATTTTAAATTTTATTTGGATTGTAAGACTTATATTTGTAATGATAATATATTTTATTTTTTATTTTTAAATATTTTGATAGAATCATGAGAATTTCAATATTCAAATTATAACATAATAAATCTTTTTTTTAGCGTAGGGAAAAAGTGATTCGAACTTGAATTTGTTGTTAAATCGTATATACATTTATTACTAAACTATACCTTGGTGTACATAAATCATAACTTTTTGCTTGCATATAAATTTTAAATTTTATTTGTATTTTATTGGTTGATTAACAATATCATTAAAGATAATTTAGTTACATCCTAATTAAGGGACATTATTTTTCTAAAATGCCAATATTAAGTTTATAATTTGATAAAAATACAATTGAATACTTTAATTTTATTGGTTGAAAAATAAATATGATTTAATTTTGATTGGGGATGTTAATTTTCTATTTGAATCTAAATTCTATTAGAAAGTTTAATTTAATTCTAAATAGAAAATTGTCCAATACCTAAAAATTAAAATTAAATTAAAAATTATAATTGTAGTTATTGACATAATTAAAAATACATACATATAAAGTATATTATTATAATACCCTGAAAATTTTATTTCGAAACATTCTCATTTAAATTTAAATTGTAAATTATTAGCCAATAATATTACGCCACGTAATATTATGGAGATTGAAAATCATTTTTGGTTCACTCGAAAATTTATTGAATAACCATTAATTGAATAAAATCGGACCAATATTTCTTTAATTGGACCGAATTAATTTAAATTAGACCCGAATCGGATATTTTTGAAAAACACTGTGCATCACTATTCTTTTCTCCCCGGCAACTTACCTTGGACGGTTTGTTTTTATT
>CANUEX010216092.1:0-14347 GCA_948099535.1 Jatropha multifida | reverse complement strand
ATGCGCCAGCTCCGGAGCTGATGCCCCGGCCAGTGCGCCAGCCAGATTACCGCCACCTGCCAGCGCTGTCAGTGCGCCGGTTGCCGCCTGAATTCCGCGTTGAACCACACCGCCCGTGCCGTAGAATGACGAGGCGTTGTTATACGCGCGTTCTGCCACAGAGTCGTCAGTGACAGGCTTTCCTTCCGCAGCCAGTTGCTGACTCGCTTCTTCCAGCGCTGCCGGATCTTTCGCGGCTTTACGTCCGGCCAAATCACCCTGAGTTCTTGCCACATCGGCAGCCTGTAAACCCACTTCGCCGATCAACTGAATTTCCTGCAGCCGTTTCTGCTCTTTCTCCTTGTCGAAGATTTGGCTGATGCTGCCGTTGGCGTGTTCCGTATCGCGACTGAGGTCGGCGACATCCTGTTTCTGGTTGTCCTTGTCGCGGAGAGTGAGGGTACCGTTCGCGATAGCGGCCTGGGTCGTGCCCTCTTCATGGCCTTTATTGCCGCCTCCTGCAAGCAGGGTGTTCGCCGCATTGCTGGCAAACTGCCCGGCAATGTTGCCTCCGGTATTAAACGAGCCACCCGCATGCTGGGTTTTAAAATCCGCTTCATTGTGGATATCGCTGAAGCCGAGCGTCCCGGTGTCCAGACTGTTTTTATCCGTCGTGGCGGTGGACGCAATCACTGCGCCATCAAGCTGGGTATGATTGCCCACCGTGATATCGAAGCCACCATCTCCGGCATAAAGCCCGGTCTGTTCCGCTACCGAATCGAAACGGCTCTTCATCTTGTCCTGGCTGACATTTACATAAGCCGAGCCGGACATGGAACCGAAGGTGAAACTGCCTCCTGCGGCCACGCTGGTCTGTTTACTGTCGTAGTCGTTACTGTCCTGCTGACTGCGCATCAGCAGATCATGACCCACGTCAGCAACAATTTTATTGCCGTTAACCAGTGCGCCATCGAGTACGGTGTCATTACCGCTTTTGATAGTGACAGTTTTGCCGCTGTCTATCGTGGTTTCAGTCCAGTCGGTACCGTTGCCTTTGTCCTTGCCGTTCGCCGCATTGACGCTGGCGAAAACGCTGATTCCCCAGCCACCGCTGCCGACACCGATGCCTACACCGACACCACCGCCACTGCTGCTGTTCTTGCCGGTAGTCTGCTGCGTATTGGCTGCACCTGCCAGCAGGATGTCATTCTTCGCATCCAGCAGCACGTCGCCGCCTGATTTCAGTTGGCTTCCGGCAATCACGATATCGCCGCTGTTCGGGCCGTTATTTTTGCCGTTGGCAGTAATGGAGAGATTGTTACCTGCGCTCAGAGTGCTGCCCGAGACGGCATCACTCCGGGCATGCTGCTCCGACTTCGATTTTTGCGTGGTGAGTGATGCACTGATACCAATAGCGTTGGTGCTAGGGTTATCGGTATTTCCGCTATTAGCAGCATCAAGAGCAACAGCCTGCCCGGCCTGCACACCGGAGAGAACGGATTTGGTGGCCTGCAACGCCGCTAACCGGCCGTCACTTTCGTGCTTCGCGTCCTGTGCGGAGTTTACAGCATTGTTGATAGCCCCACCCACCGCGCCGGACAACGCAATCGTCAGACCGCTGCTTTTCTGTTCGAAGGTCTGGTCGGTGGTGCGTTTGTCATGACCCGGATCGACCACCACACTGTCGCCGCTCAGGGCGAGGTCTTTTTTGGCGATCACGTCAGAACCGCCAATATGTAGCGCGTCACCTGCCGAAATCGTCACATTCCCGCCATTGCTGCCGACAGTGCTCATGCTCTGGCTCTGGGTGGTGCCTTTCTCTTTCAGATCCTGTTTGGTTTTACTGCTGCCGATGGTAAAACCGATGCCGCCGGATCCCATCAGGCCGCTCTTTTTCTTCTCTTTAAACTGCCAGTTCGAGTCGGTATTGGTGGCGGCTGTGATGTCCACGTTATGCGCCGCACTGAGCGTCACGTCACCGTCTCCCACCACGGCAGAGCCTTTCACCAGCAGGTCATTACCGGATTTCACCGTCACGTTATCGCCGCTCAGCAGGGTGCCGGCTTCACGGGTGGCACTCTGCTCGGAGATGGTGTGGGTGGTGGTTTTTTTCAGGAAACCTTTTTTGGTTTTGGTCTCTTCCTTGTAGTGGTAATCGCTCTCGGTGGCGGTCGTCAGGTTCACATCGCGCCCGGCCTGTACGCCAATATCGCCTTGCGCCGTCACCTGCGCCGCTTCGGCATTCATATCGCGTCCGGCGATAATCGTGGTGTCGGTGCCGCTGGCAATCTCGGTGCCCTGCTGGCGGACCTGCTCGTTAATGACCGTTTTCTTGCTGGCTTTGTAGCTGTCGCCCTGGGTGGTGGCTTCCGCCAGCAGATTGACATCGCGCCCTGCCTGCATGCCGACCTGCTGCTCTGCCGCCAGCCCGGCGGCCTGCGAATTGATGTCCCGGCCTGCCGTCAACAACAGATTGTCGCCGGCACTGACCGTGGTGCGATCGACGCCGGTGCTGTGGTTTTCACTTTTGCCGCTGCGGCTGGCGTTGCTGGTCTGCTGCGCGTCGAGGTTCAGATCGTTGCCTGCCGACAACTTTGCCGATTTCCCGGCGCTGACATTGCTGGCGCTGAGCGTCAGATCGTTGCCCGCCTGCATCGCCAGATTGCCACCTGCGGTAATGCTGCTGCCCTGGTAACCGACGGTGGAGCGGCTGGTATCCGTGCGATTGCGGAAACCAGACTGGCTGTAAGCCTCATTTTTCTGGATGGCGTTAACGGCGATATTGCCGCCTGCGTCCATCAACAGCGCGCCACCCGCTGAGGCCGTCGCGCCGGTAAAGGTGATGTCCTTGTCAGCCACCAGCGACAGGCCATCCGTCGCGGTAATGCTGGCAATGCTGCCCAGCGTGGTGTCCCTGATACCGACCGAACCCGATTTATTCTTCGTGTTGAGCGCAAATTGATCGGCCAGCGTCAGGTTGTTGATGCTGCCCTCCACGCTCTCCAGGGCCACGGTTTTACCGCTGATGGTGGCGCTGATGTTGCTGATATCGCCAATGGCGCTGAGATCAACATTGCCGCCCGCTTTCAGCAGCGCATCGTTGCTGTTGGTTATCTGCCCGCTGCTGTTGACGCTGAGATCGTTACGCGCCAGCAGTGTGCTGCCGCTGTTGGTGACATTGCCGCCGTCAAGGCTGACGTTATTCCCGGCGATCACGCTGCCGTTGTTCACCGCGACGTCTTTTGGCGACAGGTAGAGTTTGGGGATCATCACCGTCTCGCCGTTAATCGTTGCACTCTCCCACCACAAAATACTGTGGTCGAGAGAAGCGATTTGCTCAGCGGTGAGCGCCACGCCGAACGACAGCCCGAGCGACTGCTGCGCGCTGGCGGCGTTATCCATCAGATACTGCATTTGTGCGAGATCGGAACCCATACCGTTCAGGTAGCGGCTGCCGGTCTGGTTCAGCAGCGCATTGCTGACATAGCGCGTATCAAACGCCGCATCGCCGAGGAACCGGTAGTCATAATCGGGGTTCAGGTTGAGGCGGCCTAACATATACGACGAACCGAGGAACTGGGTCTCACTGGTATACGTCGGACTGGTTTCGCGCGGCGCGGCGGTCGGGGTGATGCCAAGTAACTTATTCAGATCGCCGAACAGTGCCGGATCAAGTTGCCCCAGGCCGTCGAGTTTCGGGTTCACGGTGATGAGGTACGGGATTTTCGGGTTATCCGTGACCACAAAATAACCGTTATTGCCGGTCGGCAGCGGGTAAGCGCTGGTATCGACGGTTTTGCCCTGCTGCGGTGTCGTGCCGGTGTTTTTCAGCGCTGCCGTGGTCACGCCTGCGCTGGCCAGACTGCCGGTGTTGCCCAGACTGGCATTGCCTTTCTGCTGGCTGCCCGGCGTTGCCAGCGCCGCGCCGGATGCCGCGCCGTTATCAAGCCCGCTGCCGCCGTTAATCTGTTGCAGCGCATTTTGCAGTTGATCCTGCCACTGCGGGGAATTCACCGCGACCGGCCCTGCGGCCAGCTCCTGTTTCGCCACGCTACCGCCGATACTCTGATTGCTCAGGGTATTCAGTGACGGGGCCGTGATGGTACCGCTGACGCCGCCAGAATTAGCGGTAGTATTGGTGTTACTAATATTGCTGGTGAAATTCGCGCTGACATTACCACCAGCCTGAATCACAGCACGGTAAATTTCGCCGTTTTGCTGTATCGTCTCCTGTCCTTTTAGACTATATGTAATTTGCTCGTTTTTAGTAACCGACAGATTCTGGGCGTAGTAATCATAATTATCATCACTACCAACGTAATCGAAATAAAGATAAGTCACGTCATCTTTTGAATGCCTTTCCCCCTGATAAACTTTGAGGCGACGATTATTTCCTTCCCCAATGACTTCTGGCGGAACCTCTGGTACTAAAGTAATGTACTTAACAGAGCTATCTCTCGTAAATTCATATAGATACTGTGTCGTCAATACACCACTCTGATAACTTGCATTATTCAGGCTACTCCCCGTAAGGGAAATATTCCCGGAGGCATAGACATTAGATGCCTGATTATCGAAAACATCAGCTGAACCATAGAAGTTCCGCCCAGCGCGAATATTTGCCGCCCCACCAGAACTACTAACAACGGTGTTGACTTGTGAAGATATTAATGTCCGGGTAGTGTACGCAGCAGAAGGTTCATAAATATACCGGCGATAAGTCTCACTGCCTCCACTGCCATTAGGGCCGTTACTTCCTCCTGTGCGCACATCCCAGGATTGAAGAAGAATATTGTACTGAGGGATATCTTCAGCATTTACCTTAATAGTAGGAGCCGGAGTCACCGTCGAATTCTGAAGCGTGGTCTGCTGAACACTCAAACCATCCCGCTGATTCAGCAGATGCCCGGTCTTAATGGTGATATCGCCATTTCGCGTTTCGATACTGCCGGAGGTGTTGATCACCTCGCTATTGGCATTCCCCGCCGCGTCGCGTTGCAGCACCAGATTGTTACCCCCCAGCATATCGCCGCGCTGGTTGGTGATGCTGTTGGCATACAGCGCCAGGTTGTTCGCCGCATACAGCAGCGCGGTGTTGATGATGGCGCCCGGCGCGTTCAGCGTCAGGCTGCCCAGTGTTCCGGCAAAGCCGTTCGCCGTAATCCCTCCCCGGCTCACCAGCGCCACATCGCCGCCACCCTGAATCGCACTGTTGCCGTTCAGCACAATATTGCTGCCGCTTAAGGTACTGGCCCCGCTACCGGTGGTGATTTGCCCGTTGTTGGTCAACTGGCCGCCCGCGCTGAGATTCACCGCCTGGCCCTGCATCACGCTCTGGTTATCGATCGCCCCGTTGCTGGAAACAGTCAGGGTTTTGCCCGCTGCCAGCGTGGTTTTGCCGGTAAAGGCATTAGCCAGTTGCAGCGTCAGGTTGCCGAGCGCCACCACCTGCCCCAGCGCGTCCAGCCCGGTCGCGCCGACAAACAGATCGCCGCCGCTGAACAGCCTGCCGCTGGCGGACTGATTCACCTGCGCGGCATTCAGCGTCAGCTGGTTTGTGCCAAGCAGCGTGCCGTTGTTGGTGAGCTGGCGGTAATTCAGCGTCAGGTTATCCGCCTGCGTCGTCCCCTGATTAGTGAAGGTATCGCCGATCAGCGTCATCTGCCCGGCCAGCAGCGTGCCGCTGCCGTTGTTGTTTGTCGCATTCAGTATCAGGTTGCTGGCCTGTAACCAGCCCGCGCCACTGTACTGCGGCGTGGTGAGCGTCAGTTTCCCACCGGAGAGCAACTTGCCCTCGTTGATCGCCTGCGCGGTCGCATCGACACGGGTTTCACTCGCTCCCTGCAGCAGCCCATAATTAAGCAGTTGTGGCGTGGTCAGGGTCAGCGTGCCTGCGCTTACCGTTTGTGCGCCACTGCGGTTGGTCAGCTTCGCAGCGGCAAGCGTGACTTCACCGCCCTGCACCTTACCGGCGTTATCGAGCGCAGCCGCCGACAGGTTCAGCGCCCCGTTACTGGCAAGCGAGCCGCCGCTCTGCTGGGTGACATCCCCGCTCAGCGTGGCGGTCAGGCCGTCGCTGCCGCTGATGGCTCCGCTGTTATTCAGCGTCCCGCCGTTAAGCGTCAGGTTTTTCGCCGCCCACTGCCCGTTGTTGGTCAGCGATAAGGCCTGCAGCGCGGCCGTGCCCATGGCGGTGATTTTGCTGCCTGCGGCGGAATTCAGGTCGCTGGTAAGCCGGAAGTTCAGCGCCCCGGCGCTCTGCACGGCACCGCTGTTATCCAGTGACTGTGCCGCCAGCAGGATGCTGTTACCCTGCCAGATCCCGCTGTTATTCACCGAACCGGCAGTGATATCCAGCGCGCCCTGCGTTAACAGCGAACCGCTGTTGAGCAGCGCCAGTTGCGGCGTAGCCATCGCCATCCGCGCCTGCAATGTCGCAGTTGCCTGGCGGTTATCCAGCGTCAGGCTGTTAAGCCCGGTGAGCGCACCGTTGTTGGTGATGCCAGCTTCGTGCGCCGTCAGTGTATTGCCCTGTACGGTGCCGTTATTGATGAGTTGCTGCCCACGCAGGGTGATGTCCCCGGCGCTTAACACCTGGCCGTCATTGTTCAGCGTCTGCGCAGCGAGTGTCATCGCCCCCTGGCTTTGCAGCGCGCCCGGCAGGTTCAGGGTGTTGCCGACAGTGGCCGTTAAATCGCCCTGGCTCAGCAAGGTGCCGCCAAGCGTCCAGTCATCCGCCGTCACGCTGACCTGCCCGCCCTGTAAGGTGCCCTGCGTGGACAGTTGCCCGGCGTTCAGTGTGAAATCGCCGCCGCTCAGCGTGCGCGAACCGCTGGCGGTGGTAAGGGTGTCTGCATTCAGCGTCAGACCGTGCGTGCCCTGCCACAGCCCGCCATTGCTGAGCGTGGAGGCGTCAAGCGCCAGCGTATCGCCGCTGATGCGCCCGTTGCCGGAGAGGCTGTCGGCGTGGATATCCGTTACGCCACCGCTGACCAGTTGACCGTTGTTGGTCACCGCGCCGCTGTGGATGCCTGTCAGGCCGTGCAGACCATTGATGATCCCGGTGTTATCCAGCGTGTCGCCACGCAGCGTGACCGCATCGCCCTGCACTGTTCCGTCGTTGGTCAGATTACCGTTGAGCGTCAGCCCGCCGCCAGAAAGCCAGCGTCCGCCCGCTGTGTTAGCGATGCTGTCCGCCGTGGCCTGCATCTGCTGCGTGCCCTGCATCAGCCCGCTGTTGGTGATGCGGGTGCCCGTCAGCGCCAGTGTGTCGGCAATGAGGTTACCGCTGTTGGCAAGCTGGTCCGCCTGTAACGTGGCATGGTTATGCGCCAGCAGCGTCCCGCTGTTGTCGAGGCTGCCGGTGGTGGCATCCAGCGCGCCGCTTTCCAGACTGCCGCCGTTGATCAGCGTATTGCCGGTCAGCGTCAGGCCATCCTGTACGTACAGCAGCCCCTGATTGTTGAAGCTATCAAGATTCAGGTTCAGCCCGCTGCCGCTCACTAACTGGCCGTTGCCGCCATTGAGCAAATGTTGCGTGGCGATCGTCAGGCTGTCGTTACCCTGCAGAGTACCGTTACTGGCGATGTCCGGCGCGGTCACAGTGAGATCTTTTGCCGCCAGTTTGCCGTCGTTGGTCAGTTGCGCGGCGCTGATGGCGGCCCCGCCCTGGCTCAGCATCTGCCCCTGGTTATCAAGCGAATGGCCAAGCGTGGCGTTCAGGTAGTCCTGCGCCTGCACCGTACCGCCGTTGCGCCAGCTATCGGCGTTGGCGGTCAGGTTGCGCCCCTGCATGTGTCCCTGATTGTCGAGCATGGTGCCCTGTAATGTCAGGCTGCCGCCGCTGAGCATCTGTCCGTCAGCCGTGCCAGTAAGAGTGGTGCCCTGCCAGTTCAGCCCGTCAGTTCCCTGGATCAGGCCGCTGTTACGTAAATCGCCGTGCAGCGCCAGCACTTTCGCCATCAGCGTACCGCTGTTGTTGCTGCTGTCCGCGGTCAGCGCCATCCCCTGCTGGCTGACCACGCTGCCCTGATTATCCAGCGTGCCGCTGACCGTGGCATTCAGCCCGTTCTGCCCGAGCGCCGTGCCGCTGTTCAGCCACTCGCCGGTCGCCAGATCGAGCGTGCCGCCCTGCATCTGCCCGGCGTTGCTGAGACGATCGTTTTTCAGCGTGACCGCGCCGTTACCCAGCAGCAGGCCATTCTGCTGGTTGGTCAGTGTGCTGCCCGTGGCGGTCAGCAGGCTGGTGCCCTGCAGCGTACCGCTGTTGGTGATGTCGCTGCTGTTGAGCGTCAGGCTTTTCGCGGCCAGCAGGCCGCTGTTGATCAGCGCCTGCCCGCTGAGATCCAGTGAATTCCCGCCCGCCAGCGTCCCACTGTTGCGGGTGTTCTGTGTCTGCAGCGTCAGGGCATCATTACCCTGCAGGGTTCCTGTGTTATCGAGAGTGTCTGCCGTCACGCCGGTGGTGTTGGCTGCCACCAGCCCATTGTTGTGAATGCTGTCTGCCGCGAGGGTTAACTGCCCGTCGGCCAGCAGACGGCCGTTGTTGCTCAGGCTGTGGTAATCGCTGAACAGGTTAACGCCATTCAGTTCGCCGTCGCTGGTCAGCGCGTCACCGTGCAGATACAGGTCGCCATCGGTGGTGACAAGACCGCTGTTGTTCAGTTGCGGGATGGCAAGCGTCAGGTCTTTCGCAGAGTAGAGAGTGCCGCCGGCGAGGTTATCAAGCAGCCCGGTGTGCAGGTTCAGCGCCTGCGTGCCCTGTAACAGGCCGCTGTTGCTGATGTGGCTACTGCTGAGATCCAGCATGTCCGCCACCAGCGTACCGCTGTTGGTGAGGCTTTCCGGTGCGCCAAGCGTAATACGGGTCGCCGCTGATTTACCGCCGTGGTTCAGCGTTTTCGCCCCGACGCTGAGCGTCCCTTTCGCTGCCTGCGTGCCGTTCAGCGTGGCGCTGTCAGCCTGGAACGTCATGTCACCACCGGCAACCACTGTTCCCTGCTCGGTGAGGGTCTGCGCCTTCAGCGTGGCATTCCCTGCGGCATTGGCCTGGGTGGAGGCATCACTGGTGAGCTGTTTCCCGCCAAGCGACATGTCGCCGCCGCTGGTGAGTGAACTGCCTGCAAGGGTGGTGTTGCCCGCGCCGCTGAGCGTCAGTTTGCCGTCGGCGGCCAGCGTGGCGTGATTCAGCGCCACATCCTGCGCGGCCGCAACCGCGATATCGCCGCCCGCTTTGTGGCTGCCGCTGAGGGTGACGCTGTCGCCTTTCGCCGTCAGCGAGCCACTGGCAATGCTCTCTTTCACCACCATTTTGCCGTTCGCATCAAGCGTGATATCGCCCTGGCGTGCCGTCAGGTTGCCGAGGTTGACGCCGACGCCTTTCTCGGTGGACACGAGATGAATACGGTTGGCATACATGCCGCCGAGCGCGCCGGTATCCACCGCCACCACCGGCGCTGCACCCTCACCGGCAATCGCTGTCGCCTTACCGCTGGCATCCACCCGGTTGGCCCCGGTGGTCACGGTTAAGTCCTTCGCATGAATGGCGGCGTTCACTTCGGTGGCGCGGGAAATCAGCGCCAGCGCATCGCTGCCGCTGGCGTTCAGCCCCTGCCCTTCCACGGTGATGGTGCCTCTGGTCACTTCCAGTGCGGAGAGATTGCCCGCCGCATCGAATTGCGGTTTACCAGTAGTCAGGGTGGCGTTCGGCGTGTTGATAAACCCGCAGCCGTTACAGGTGATGCCGTACGGGTTGGCGACCATCACATTCGCCGCTTTGCCCGCCACTTCGGTATACCCCTGCAGCTGCGATCGGCTGCCGCCGGTCACTTCGTTGATAATGCCCTTCGCTTCCTGCCCGGCGCGCAGGTTCGGGTTGTTCTGGATAAGCCCGCCAAGCTGCGTCTGCGTCAGTTGCCCGGTGGCGTTATTGAAGATCAGCCCCTCTTTGCCGACGTTGTAGTCATTAAACTGGTTGTGCGAGATACCTGCCCCGTTCGGCGTGGCGATATTGACCACCGGCACGCCGTTGCCGGCTTTATCCATGCTGGCGCCGCCTGTCGGCGTGATGGCCGCAGCAAACGCGGGCGCTACCGGCTGCCAGACCAGCAGGCTGATAATCAACCAGCTGACAGCACGCTGGGAAAAACGAACCGGTTTGTCAGTCTTCATCGTCCTGATCCTTAAAACGTGACAGCAACGCGCCAGTTAACACTGACGTGATCGGGGCCGAGCCAGTCGGGGTAATGCAGCGGCGTGCCAACGGAGATCTGGCTGGCAAACCAGCGTCCGGCGCTGCCAAGCCCTGCTGACGCGCCCCACAACGTGCCGGAGGCGTAGCGATCGAGCCGGTCTTTTTCCAGCCATCCGCCATCCACCGCCGCCGTGGCGCTGATCTGCCCCAACAGGGGCAACGTGAACAGCACGTAATTGAGTTCGTTACGCCAGTAACCGCCGTTGTCGCCGGAGAGATACTGCTCTTTAAAACCGCGTACGGAGCTTTCGCCGCCGAGCGTCAGGCGTTCGCTGCCGTAGAGCCTGTCCGGTGACCACTGCGCATACAGGCTGGTGAGCCAGACGATGTCGGCGCTGAACGGGCGCTGAAAGCTGGCGCTCAGGCTCCCTTTACGGAACTGCGCGCGGGGTTCATCGCCACTTTTGCCTTCGTCGGTTTCGGCGTTGAACCACGGCATGCCGTGGCTGAATGTCGGGTTGAAGGTCGCCACGCCGCCCAGTACTTTCTGCGTATGACTGATGCCCAGTTGCAGGCTGGAGAGATTGCGCGTGCTGCTGACCAGCGGCGCATCGTTAAGCCAGTTGCGCGAGGAGCGCTGTGTGACGCCAGCGGTAAATGCGGTTTTGATATTGCCGTTGCGGAACACCACCCACGAACCGTTCAGGCGGTGCGTTCTGGTGTCGCCGGTGGAGATCCACGGAAAGCCCTGATTGATGAGGGTGGTGCGGTAGTTGCTCCAGGCATAGCTGTAATCGAGCAGGCCGTAACCGTACGGCATGCTGAACCCGGCCTGAAAATTTTGCGCGTCATAGCCGGTGGCGAAATCGCTGCTGCGCCCGCCGCTCACCTGCCACTGTTCCGCCAGCCCCAGCAAATTACTGGCGGTCAGCGAACCATTTAACTGATCGTCGCCGGTACTTTTCTGCCCGCTGTTATCCAGCGAAACCGAAGCACTTAACGGAAATTCCGGCGTGGCGGTTAAATTGACGCTGGAATAACCCGGTTCACTGTCGGGAACGATATCGATCTGCACCGGTTCGCGCCGCAGACGATTTATTTGTTCCATCCCCTGTTCGATATCCCGCAGATTAAGGATTTTCCCTTCCAGACCGGGGAAAACCATTTTCAGCATGCGCGGCGATTCTCCCTCCAGGCGGATATGACGTAATTTTCCTTCCAGCACGACAATGCGTAATTCGCCGTGCGATAAATCCTGTTCGGTGAGAAAAGCGCGGCTGGTAATATATCCCCGGCTGATATACCAGTCGGAAATCGCGGCAGCCAGTTCGGTTATTTTCGCCATATTCAGGCACTGGTTCTGCCAGGGCGCAGTCAGTTTCTGCTGCGCTTTTTCGCTGATAAGCGTCACGCCGGAAAGGATGATGGTGTGAATATCAAAGCAGGGGCCACCGGCCTGCGGGGCAGGCGTGCTCTGGCCTGAGCGCGGCAGCGTGGTGCTGCGCTCCAGTTCATCACGCTGCTGCTGGCTCTGACGAAGCAGCTGTTCCTGCTGTTGACGGACAGCGTCACGGTCTGCCGGAGATAATGGCGCCGCCTGTGCCGTAAACGCGAGTAATAAAAAAAGAGCCGAACTACGAATGTAATTCAACGGTGATGTCATCCCTGCCATAAAGCAAATTAATCAATAGGTGTATTTTAATTTTCTTTTTTAAGGATGTTACTAAAGACAAAAAATAACAACAATTAATACATCCAGAAAATAGCCATTACATTTGTGAGTTTGGCTTTGGGTGTGAATTTTATAGTGTGCTTATCCTGGCACGATGGATCCAATCTTATCTATTCGTGCTATTTTGGCACTAAAATAATTAACCAAAAATAAAACTTAACGAAAATTTCTTATAAAGATTTTAGTGTTGCTGCCGCTAATGAGATAACGCGACCCGGTGTTGAGAAACCTCGTCGGGCAATTTAATAAGCAAACGATTGATGCGCGTTAATTTTAATAATAGAGAAAGGGAAAACATGAAAATTCAGTTTTTGATTACCGGTGCCTTATCCACCGCATTGTTAAGCGGCTGCGCAACCAATACGACGTCACATGCAGTGACCGCAAGCAACGGCAGCAAAGTCGATGTCGCTACCATCTTCAGCCCTGCAGAAATGAACAATAATCTCTATCCTGACGTTAAATTGCGGGAAGTCTCCCCGGCACACTCCGGCACCGGAATGGGGCTTGCGGTTCTGGGTGCCGTACTCGGCGGCGGCATCAGCAGCAATTCGTTCGATAAAAATGTCTATAAAGGGAACACCATCGATACCCTGCCAGAACCAACCTCCCGCTATTTAGCGCCGAAAGCGGAAGCCAAAATTCACGACTGGCTGGAAAAAAATGGTGGCGGTTACGCTTACACGCAGCCCCTCTTTATCGCAGCGTCACAGTGGTCACTGATTTATACCGATATGTCGACCAGCAACAGCAATTACGATCTCACCTATCGGGTTAAATTTTACAAACGTCCGGAAGGCGGCAATGCATTCAGTCCTTATGTGATTGCTGAATGCGCACCGACGGTGAAAACCGCGCCGTTAAGCGACTGGAAAGCCAATAATTACGCGAAAGTGAGCGAAGAGACGCAGAAAATGATGGATGCCTGCGTACTTGAGCTGGAGAACCAGTTGCCTCGTCTGCTGAAAAAATAAAGGACCTGGGCGCAGGATATTTCACAGGGGATATCCTGTCGCTCACTGGCAAATCGCGCCGCACATCTGAAACTGAAAGCATAGTGCGTTTGCAAACGCGCGCATACATGATGAAGTGATAGCCACTCTCTTCCCGAAATAGTACGTTAAGAAAGACCTTAATCTGATCCGGTGAAAGAAACAGATCTCTTTCACCGGTGAAGATTAATTAACCCGCTAACGTGTTGCGCTATCAGGCATGTTGTGGAATCCGGAATACGCTGACCAGATCTTGCATGACTCTTGCCTGTTCGTTAAGCATTTCAGAAGCGGCAACCGATTCCTCTACCAGCGCGGCGTTCTGCTGCGTCGTGGTATCGATCTGCCCGATGGCGATATTAATTTGATGAACACCATCGCTTTGCTCAAGGCTGGCCTGCTCTATTTCCTTCAGAATACTGGTGACGCTATCGACATTTTGCACCAGTTCATCCATTTTTCCGTTTACCTGCCGCACCATCTCCAGCCCACGGACGCTTTGCTGCGTTGAGTTCTCGATCAGTGTCCTGATCTCCTTCGACGAATTGGCCGTTTTCTGGGCCAGATTGCGAACTTCCTGCGCCACGACAGCAAACCCTTTACCATGCTCACCCGCACGCGCCGCTTCAACAGCGGCGTTAAGTGCCAAAATATTGGTCTGGAAGGCAATGGAATCAATCAGATTAATGATGTCAGACATCTTATCCGCTGAGTTGCTGATGTTCTGGATCTCTTGCGTCAGCGAAGCCATCAATTTTCCGTTATCCGTCACCGCATTACTCGCTCTCGCCGAAAGTTGTGAAGCATTCGCCGTATTATCGCCAGTATTTTTTACCGTTGCGGAAATCTGTTCCATTGACGATGCAGTCTGTTCGATAGAACTGGCCTGCTCTTCTGTACGGGCTGATAAATCACGGGTTCCGGCCATAATTTGAGAAGCGCCGGTCGCAATATTTTCGGCTCCGCCACGTATTTCCGTGACAATTTTTATTAATTCATCCTGCATATGAGAAATAGCGCTGGTCAGTTGCCCGGTTTCATCTTTTGATGTCACCTTTATCTCTTCCCCAAGGTTGCCTGCGGCGATACGCGTAGCAGCCTCAACCGCATGTTTAATGGGAATAACAATAGCGCGTGAAATAACGATCGCCATGGTGGCGCCAAGAATCAGGCAAACTATCGCGATAATGATCATGACCATTTTTGACGTACTGTAATCATGCAAAAAATCAGTATATGACGATTGCATTTCATCTCGCTGAAGATTGATAAAGGTGTTAATTTTATCAATGTACTGTAATTCTTTTTCACGCGTATTATTTGTATATTCATCAATTGCTGAAACAGGATCTGACTGAATGTTTTGTATCACCTTATTACGCGACTGGATATAGAGTTTTCGCATGTCAGTAACATTGGCTAAAATCGCCTGGGACGCTGCATCGTCTGCCG
>CANUEX010215829.1:0-46622 GCA_948099535.1 Jatropha multifida | reverse complement strand
TAGTTTGAGTCATTAAAAATATAATGGGCCAACTTGTAGAATATTTTCATGTAATTATAGTGTTGAAATCAGAGATTAGGCTTACTACGGGCCTCGGGGGCCTTAAGCTTACCCAGGTCCTAGTGCCGGTCCGGCCCATGGTTTTGGGTCGTGACAGCGTCTGAGGAGAAAGGGCCTGCTATGAGTTGGGCCTGCTGCGGAGGAGCAGGCGGCGCTTCCGTGGCTGAGCCGCTACTGCTGGAATAAGGGCACGACAGAAACGAAGGAGGGAGGAGGAATTGGAGTTGTGGCGTTGCTGCAAGGAGAGAGATGGCGAGCTGCGATTACCGTCCAAGCCGCGTGCGGAGGAGTTGCAAACTGCATCGACGAGAGGAAGGGAAGAGAGAGAGAGAGAGCTGGAGCGGTGTAGCAAGGTGCAGCTCTTGCTACAGTGGTTGGAGTCGCATTGAAGAAGAGAGAGAGATGGGGAAAGAAGAGTGATAGAAAGAGAAGGAGACTGCTGTGATGGTGGCGCCGTAAAGATCGTGGTGGCTGGAGTTGCAGCAAGAGAGAGAGAGAGCTTGCCAGAGAGAGATGGAGACAGTGAGAGGAAGAGGCTGTGTTGGGTCGATGAAGAGAAGAAGAAGGAGCAAATAAAAAGAAAGAAAGGAAAAGAAAGAAAAGAAAGAAAGAAAAAGAAAAAAAAGTAAAATTATTAAAAAAAACAAAACATCCGACGTTAGATTGTCGGGGAGAAAAAAATAGTAACGCACAGTATTTTTCAAAAATATCCGATTCGGATCTAATTTTAATTAATTCGGTCTAAAAAAATTGGTCTGATTTTTATTCGATTAACGGTTACTCGATTAATTTTAAGGTGAACCAAAATGGTTTTCGGTACCGATAATATTACGTGGCGTAATATTATTGGCTTATAATTTAACGATTAAATTTAAATGGAAATATTTCGAAATAAAAATTTCGGGATATTACATGTTCGAATTCTTGAAAGTAGTCAAACGACTCAAATGCCATTAGAAGAATAGATGTTTATTAATAGAATGACCATTGAACAACTAAAGCAAATCCAATGGGATGGTGATAAAGAGGTAAATATTATATCATTGATTTGTGTGAAATTTCTTCATAAGTTAATATTCTTATGTTTTTTTGCTATTGATCACATGAACAAAATGTCACTATTCACGTGAAAATAATAGATATCGACAGCTTTTACGGATGGTGTTATGTCTCTTGCAATATTTGCAGCAAAACGTTGGTCCCTACTGAAAGTTTATACATCTGTGATTGGTGCAATAAGGAATGCAAATTTCCATTGGTCAAGTAAGACGGTGTTTTTTAAAAATATAGGGTTGGATTACAAGGATTGAATAAGACCGTCTTCTACAATAATATAATGTACAATTTGAACTTAACTGGAACTTTCAAATGGCGGGATAAAAATCTTCCTTTTCACGATAATGACTTGGTATAAGGTCTGCATATATATTGGTTTATGTAAAAAACTGTCGTTTGATTTTAAAACTTACGAACTAATTATACTTGTATTGGTTCAAACATTTTAAGCCACTTTCAAAACTTTTTCCAGTCAAATTGGATATACTTGAAACTTCAATTGTTTTCTTTGTTCAGTATTTCATTCTTTTTTAGAAAATTTTAAGTTTTTTTCTTTTTTTGTATTTTGATTGACCAATTTAACTTATTTTTATTAGTAATAACTTTTGAACCTAACCTAATCTATCCATCTAATCTAATCTAGCTAAAACTTTGAATTTATATATAGATGATTATAGATTTATAAATTTTTTTTATCCATATCTATAAATCTATATTTATATATAATTAGATTATCATGAGTTCTTCGTATTCTGGTTTGGCTACGAGATATTTATTCGATTTTATCTTCTGCTTTTGCACTTAATATTTTTGTTTTGTTTTACTTTCATGAGTTCTTTACTTTATTATCTTCTGCTTTTACAAGTTAATAGTTTTATTTTTTGTATTGTTATTTTTTACAACCAACGAACACCAAGACAAAAAGACAAGAAACTTAATAGTTGTATATTTACTGAATTTATAGTAATACATATTCCTGGACTATATAATTATTATTTCCAATATCAAAAATATATATGTATGATCTTAAAATCAATTCCTCTACATAATTTTCTAGATTCTCCCATGCTATTATTTAAAATTAATTCTAAGTATCTTAATATCTATTATAGATTTACAATATTATAGATTTATAATATTATGCTATTGCAACCAACGTTATAGGCGTTTTATTACAAATCATTTTGAACCATTATTAATTATTTCAAGTAGGATTTTTAATTATTCTACCTAACAATTTGACAATGCATAATAGTTTATAAAAAATAATAATATAATCAATTATAATAATTAATAAAATAATATTTAAATAATGTCACTCGCAAAGCGCGATTTTTGACTAGTATTATTATAAAATCATTCTTTCAATTGTTTTGACTATTTAGTGGATAAATAAATGCTAGAAAATACGTTTAAAGCTAAAAATGAAAATCTTCAAACAATTTAGATTCAAAATTTTTTCAACAATTATGGAGGAGATTGATTTTGTTATAAGTGATATTTTTTTTTTTGACTACTTTCATTATTATTGCTTTTTGGAGTAATATTATTACTGTTTTTTTTAATGGGACCTATATATTTAAGAAATGTATAAATTTTCATTTCAACTTAATGAAATTATAGTAAAAAATATTAGAAATATTTTTTCATTATGTAGTTCAAACTTTTATTTTACTTTCTTCTGAATTTGCATATATTTTTTAGATTTATTTGAAATATAATAGGTGTAAATGTATTATGTATACAATGAAAAATTAAATTTTTAATGTTGTATATATTGAAAATATTTTCCCAAGTGATTTTATGTATAATAGCCAAAAGTTAAGAATTAATGTATTTTTCATATAAAATATTTTCCAACAAATTATTTTTTATCAAGTTATTTTGTAGAACATACGTATTTGTATATTCTATTAGTGTTCAAGAACGTGCGATGCCCGTTGTTACTCGTTGAACATATATGTTAGAATAATTATTTATAATTTATTTTTTTATATACTTTATTGATTTTTACAAACACAATATAAAATTTCAATATTTTTAGTTATAATTATTATATGTATAAGAATAGATGCACCACTATCATAATTATCTAGTATTTGATGAAAAATGTCTTAATAATTTTTTACAATAGATTTTTTAACAAAGTGACATAGTTATAAAGTTGAAAATAAATAACCATTTGATCTAAGATCTCACCATCTATAAAACTAAATACATATATAAATTATTGACGATCAAATTCAAAATTTTTCACGTGATAGTATACCAAAATAAAAAAAAAAATCCAAAGTTAAAATTAGTACATCAGTCATTAATGATAATAAAGTGAAAAGTTCTTTATATGGCAATAGCAAAGAAACTATTAATAGTAGAGAGTCTTCAATGAATTATTGATAATGAAAGTAAAAAAAATCCTTGATAGTATTCTAAGGATTTTCTTAACAAGCCCATCTTCTGAAATTTTCTTTTTGAGAGTTCTCAAGGGATTAATTATATTTGTGAATCTCAAATTTAGTTCAGCTATAGTCTCTCCTTCTTTCATACTAAATATTTCATATTCTCTCCAAATGATATTGATTCTGGATTCCTTAACTTAATCTATTTTCTCATAAGTAACTCTGAGTTTTTTCCAAACTTCTTTTGCAGACTTATATTCAAAAACTTTTTTATACTCTATTAGATCTAATGCACAGTGAAGAATATTAATGGTTTTTCCATTTATAGAAATATCACTCCAATCAACTTTAGTATATTCTTCTTCTATTTTTGGAACACTTTTAGCTTCAACAATTTTCTTTGAAACTTGAGGACCAGTATTAATGTTCCTCTAGCAATTTATGTTAATTGATTTTATAAAGTTTTCCATTTTTATTTTCTAATAAGAGTAATTAGAGCCATTGGACAAAGTTGGTCTAGAAATAGATTGACATTTTGAAGATGTAAGAGAAAGTAGAGCTGCCATGTGATCTTTTCTCTTAAGCGATTAAGCTTCGGTAAGTCAAGAGCCAAGGCTATGATACCAGATTGTGGGTTCCATTTATATATGGCACAATCCAAGAGCGAGGTGAATAGAATTTTTTAAAATTTAACTTTTTAAAAAATAAAATCAAAATTTTGTTGCAGCAAAATTAGAAAGCATCTGTGAGAGTCAGTTATTAAATTTAGAACTTTCTAATAAAGCTATTACAAGATTAGAAAGACTCTGTGAAAAATAGTTATTGCGTTTAGAACAACTTCACAAAGCTTATGCAAGTTTAGAAAACTGATTATAACTCAGATTGTGATTTATATAAAAGGACATATTAAAACTTGGTATAATTACAATACAAAAATCCAAGATTCTAATGTTCTACAAAGATAAAACTTATTCACGTTTAGAAATAGAAACTTATTAATAACTTTGCATTTTTGAAAAGATTAACAGTTGTGTAAACATAATATAATTAAACAACACTTAAGAAAATAAAAGAAGATAAACTCAGAGATTTATAGTAGTTCGACACTAACTCGCTTACATCCACTCTTCGAGACTCATCTTGAGATTCTCCACTAAATTATCTCTTTTTAAGAATAAGAGACAAATTAAACATTACAAGAAAATAGATCAACACATAGATCCAACCTTTGTCCCACTAAATTTCTAAAGGTTCTAGTCAACCTCTTCCATTTCTGTTTTGTAGAGAATGAAAAACTCACATCAAGACATTAAATCTCATACAAGGAGAAGGTTGCTTGATAACTTAGTACACAATAGTTTTTCACCCAAGCTATTACACAAATATTTTTTGTTTAAAAACCTCTAGCCTATAATAGATTACAAGAATCTATATAAATAGAGAGAAATGCAATTATAAGCACAAGAAGAACAGAAAATAGATTTTGAAAACAGAAAGAAATTTAGAACTATCCTTCAGAAAATGTTGTTATCAAATTTCTTTTTTCTTAAAAAAAATATCTCTTAAATCAAATAGATAAAAAGAAATGAATGGGGTTGAAGAGAGAGTTTTGAAAAGATCAGAAACTTTAATCAATAGATTCTTACTCTTGTAAAAACCAAATTTTTTGAAAGAAGAAAAACGTTTTTATGAGAGGGATGAAGATCTCGTTGTAAAGACATTGATCCTTTGCTTTAAAGAATATTTTGATTTTTTGAAAATAAAAAGATAGTGTATGTGAATCTTACTTATTTGTTGACAAAAATAATTTTTGCCAAAATCTTTTTCATTAAGGTAACTAGAATTAAAAGAAGAAATATTTGAGCTTTTCTTTTTAAGGCAATTTTCGAGAATATCACAAAAATGATTTTGAAAGAAATAAAAATAGATTTTATGCTTATAAGGGAATATTCTCTTTCCCCTACAATATTTCCTAAGATACTAACCCCTAAAAGATGTTCAATTATCTTCAAGGTTTTCAAAAAATCTAAAATCGTAGAAGCTTGATTCCTTTAGTATCTTCCATATTAAGAATATGTAAATATCTCAGGATAAAATTGACTCTTGAGTCAATAATTTTATTCAATAGAATTTATATTTAAATAGAAAATTAAAATCCTTAATAATTTTCTATTTAGAATTAGATTAAACTTCCTATAGTTGGTAGAACACACTTAATAAATATAAATAAAAATTATTTTATTAATTTGTAAATAGAGAAAGTTAAGATTATATTTACTGTAAGAAGAAGACATGATTGCAAACTCAATAATTCCAAATTTAACAAAATTTAATGTAATAATTCTTAATAGTCAAAAGCAACAAATTCATAATAGTCAAAATTAATAAATTCTTGATAGTCAAAACTCAAAAGCAATTAAAACCAAACGTATATATAGTGATATGATAGGACAAAATCCTATATTAGAATAGTATTAAAGGATAGATTCCTAATTAGAGTGAGATTAAATTTATAATATTAATATAATAAAAATAATAAATTGATATCATAATTAAAATAAGATTAAAATCAAATTACTAATTAGAATGAGATTAAATTTATCATGTTAATAAAAAAGAGCTACCAATAAAGGATTAATAAATTTAATATCATACTATAATATATTTAAATTATAAGCTATTAAATCATAATATTTTTATATGTATAGGAATTCTAAAAGATTCTTAATTAGAATAAGACTAAATTATTTCAATGATATTTTTAATTATAAATTAATAAAATACTAATAAAATTAAGAATTTTTTCAATTAGAATAAGATTAAATTATTCTCAAATCAACCAATAAAATTAAAAGTCTGTAAAGGCATTTTGAAAAACTAATGTTCTCCCTCATTCGCATTTATATATATATATATCTATAAAATTTGGAATTTCTATACATGCAAAAACATTGTGATTTAAGCTTGTAATTATTCATGATTACTAAATAATTACAGTTAATTTATAAATCCAAATTATAAGATCTACAAATAAAAATTATTTTATTAATTTGTAAATAGAGAGAGGGAGTTAAAGTTATATTTACCAAAAGAAGAAAACATGATTGCAAACATGATTACCAAAAGTTATATTAATTTGCTTCGCACATTGATTATGCTCGTTATATATTTGTACTCGTTTAATTTTTTTTTAATCTATATAACATTAAAGCATAAGTTTTGTTTCGATTAAAATAAATATAATTGATTAATTTGCAACACTTTGTCGTGCAAGTTACTTGTAATGATACTACTTATATATTTAATTCTATTTTATTTATAATGAAATAGTCTCAAAATAAAATTCACTCAATCTCTAGACCTAATACTTCAGTCTCTAATTTACAAATACATATTCTTAAAACCTTGATAATTACTCAAAAGGAAAATCTAGTCATCACTCAATCTCCAACCTCGTGTCCTCAACCTCAAATCAATATTTATATACAACTATAATAAAAAATAATTATAAATTATTTTTTACTACTAGAAAAAAAGAAATGAGTATATTATCTAAATTAATAATGGTAATTACTTTGACTATAATGATAGTGTTACTTACTAAATATTAGAATATAATAGAAAAAATATTAAGAAAATTAAAAATGTTTAATCACGAAGAGACCATCTATTTATTGCAAGAAAAATATAAATCTTTTACTAAATTAAAGTGATAATAGTTACAAATTAATTCAGTAAAAAAATAAAAAAATTATTATTAAGAATAGAACTCTTTTTGGAACTTAACATTTAATAAGAAACAATTTGAATATTACCAATTTGAATTTCAAAAATTAATTTCTTCTTAAACTAGAAATGCTGTAATTTGATGAAATTTTATGTTGATAGACAAAAAAAAAAGATTATAGCCAAGTTAATAAATAAAAATTATAAAACAAATAATGATAGGATCTAATTTTGTTATTCTATTTTTCTAAGTTTCAATCTAAAATAAATAAATAAATAAGTTAATTAATTAATTAATTAATAAAAAATATTATATCCTCGTCAAATAAATCCTCAATTTTTTCAACAACTATATAAAAAAAGAAAAGTATACTTTTTTCTTTTAAATTATATATATATATATATTTATTTAGAAAATAATTTTTAGAAATTATATCTAATCAAATAATAAAATATAACATTTTTTCTTTTTTTTTTCCCTTAATCGCAAGTATCCTGAGCCACTGGGCTATAATCAAATATCAAATCTTGCTTGGACTAGGTCGGCCCAAGAAGGGGTAATGTGCTCTCAACAAGTATTTGCTTCATTCATAAGGATTGAACCCTAGACTTCACTTAAAAAAGAAGAATGTTGAACCACTCATTTAAATAATTGTTGGTATAAAATGTAATTTTTCAAATTGGCTACGACTAAAGCTATTTTAGTATATTTTTAAATTGTAGTAAGGTCAAAATAGAAAATCTCATTATTCTTCCCTATTCTCACATTTATATATAGCATAGACTAGACTTTTTTATGACATACGTTACACGTTAACTATACTCGTTATATGTTCATTTTTCATACTGGTTTAATTTTCTATTTATATCATATTAAAGTATATATTTTTTATTTAGATTGAATGATTAAATTATATTACACTTTATATATATGCTAAATATTTTTTTTATTCTATGTTACCTTACTGATTTATACAATTTTTATTATAGGTTAGTTGCTTTTATTTTATTTTTTAAGAAAAAATCAAATTGATTTATAAAAATCATTATATAACTTCTATTATCCGTTTTATAATTAATTTATATGTTTTGTTGATAACTTTTACTATAATCTCTTGTAGTAAATAAATATATATTAATAATATAATAAGAAATTAATCTAATAAATTAAATTAAATTTTTATAAATAATATTAAATTTTTATTTTTATTTTTTAGCCAATCAAAATTATGAAAGCATTTTAAAAAATTATTAATAAAATTATGTTCTTTAATATAAATATGATTTGAACTATATAAAATATCAATATAACTAATTAAATTTGAGTTGTTTAAAAATAATAATTTTATCTTTTTTTGACTAATCAAATTAGAATGCAATTTGTAATTAAAGAAATTTAATTATACCATTTTTAAATCAAATCTGAATCATCTAAATATATTTATTTAAAATAAATTAAAAAATATAAAAAATTTCAAATGCTTCATTTACATATATTATTTAAAATAATAAGGTCAAAGCCAAATTATAAATAATAATAAATTATTATTAATAATTTACATAATAATATAATGAAATGAAATATAATCAAACATAATATGATAATAATAATAAAATTTAAAAACTTAAAAACTTAATTATCTATATTTATTTATCTATTAAAAAAAGTAAAAAAAAAACATCATTTCTATATTTTTAGGTAAAATTTTTTAATTGGTTAAAAGTAAAATTATTTCAGGATATTTTAAATTTTATAAATACAATATGGATAATTTTATTATTTCTCTCATTCTCACTTTTATATATAGTACAAATAGATAGATTATAGATTATAGATTATAGATAAATATTTTTTTCTTCCATTCAAACAAAAGCTAATGGGTACATTATTTTTTTCGATATTTTTAAGGGAAAAAAAAGAAAAGAAAGGCATACAAAATCAAGGCCATTAGGCAAATGTAATATTTAAGATTTCAATTTTTAAGGAATGTCATAAAATAGTAAAAATTGAGAAACTAACACATTTGGTAAAAAAAAAATATTCAGAATAACTTTAAATAATATGACATTGAACTGTTAAAATAAGTCATCCTAAAAAAAGAAAATACTAAAAAATAGAAAAAAAAGGAATGCTCAAAAAAAGAAATGCTAAAAAAAAGGAAATTCTAAAAAAGAATGGAAACAAAGAAACATGAAATTTAGAAGAGCAAATCTCTAAATACAACTTATGTGATTTAACAAGGATGATAACCGACAAACACGATAATAACGATAGTAAATACGATATATATGATATATATACTATATCAATAAATATTGTAAATCAATTAAATACAGACTAAATATATATATGTCAATTAACACATTGGATCAAACCAAGTAAATATATTATATACTGTATCAGTAAATACGATGTATATATATATATATCAGTAAATATGGTGTATATATATACTATATTTATTTGATTTGATCCAATGTGTTAACTGATGTATATATATATATATAATAGCTAAAATTCCGCGCTTCGCTCGCTGCAGATAATTGATATTGTTTAAATAACTGTTTTGTTTCTTTTCCAAAAAAAAGTTATGCTTAAGTTTTATTATTACTATTATTATTATTATTATTATTATTATTATTATTATTATTATTTAAAAAAAGTTATTTACATTTTTATGCTAATATCAATAACAAAAATACTTGGACATATTTTTTTTCCGTTATCTTTTATTTTATTCCATTTAAATTAGATTATGATTTCAATTTAAATTAAAAATAGATTATGCTTCTCTATTGTTGGCTTTAATAAGTTACAGTCATTTCCTTATATTTCATATTAGACTCTTTCAATCCTTCTCACCTTCAAGTAATAAATTTAATTTGGTTGATGCCTAGGAATAGAGAGGCATGACAATCACCAGAATGGTATTTGAATAGTTTTTATAGCTATTAACTTTCAACAAAAATAAAAAGAAATAATTCAAAAATAATTCAAATACATGTTGAAAGAGCTAACATAAATATATTGTTCATAATCTAAGTTAGTAATCTTGTTGTTCCTATTGGTTGGCTCGAATGATACTTGTAAATCCAATTATATTGGATTGATCATCAATTATTAGAAAATATCTGAAATGGAAAAGTCTTGAATAATTTTTTATTGCTTTCTGGTCTTGCGTTTATATACAGTTCGCTATTTTGGAGAAGCCAATAACTTGTTCCTAACAAAATGGCTTTCAATACCTAATATCCTACCTAACTTCTCTTTAGAATAAATACATTACAATCTGCAACTTTTTACTTAAGTCTTCTCTATATTTTCTGCAATCCTGTTCGGTTCAATAATCAACGTTTCATTTTCAGGTGTTTTATCAGTTAACATCAATCATTGAAAGATACTGAACATATAGAGAAGCGCAAATAAATAGCAATCCAAACCAAATGAGTTAAACCAATGAGTATGTACTGAACAGATAATTAAATCAAATCGTAAACAAATAGCAGTTGCAGATAAGAGAACATATACTTAAACGAATAAGTTATAAAACAAAGGTTCAAAATATCAGTAGCATGCACACCTCCATGGCAACAGAAAAGTCATCGGCAAAGCCTGGTGGAAGAAAAAGATCTATGTTCTAGTCATATTAGAACTGGCCAAATCAGCTTACTAAAAACAATCTTAGAATTTTTTTGACAAAAAAGCATATCTTTATTTTTTTTTCCATGCTTACAACCTTTGATGTTGCTTTTTATAATTGGTTCCACCTACAAAAATTATTGGTTATTTGAAATGAAAGAGTTGAAGCATGCTCTGTGACTTCGTAATTAAAACAATGTACTAACACCAGATGTTCCTAATCTACACAGTGGAATCATGTCAATAAATATCAAGGAAAATTAAAATAAAAAGCAAGCTCTCCAGTTGTTTCTTACCCTCTGGAAAAGCATGTCTTTTTCCATGTGTATTTTCAAGTCTATGACAAAATTACTTAGGTCTCCTAAAGCACCTTTAGCTTTAAGATTTTTTCGAAAGTTTCTTCTATATCTCTCAGAAATAATCAAGAGGCTTTCAGATGAAAGATCTGGAATACAAGAAAGGCACACCTACAAAAATGATTGCAAATTTAGATCAAACATTAAATTCATATCAGTTGAATAATAAAATCAGCTAATGAAAGATCAGATTAGATGACAATGATATAACGCGATAGCTGATAATGAAGAAATGAACATGATAAACATGTATACATATGATAAAAGAATACTCAAACCACTAAAAGAATACATGCACACATTACATGTTACAAATTATTTAGAATAGATGATGAATAAATGAATTAGGTTTAAAGGGATGGAGAGTTATATATAATAAGTGTTTTAGTTGGATTAAGTTACGATATATATAGCAATTCAAAATTTAAAAATTAAAGTTGCAGTTGAATTAGATTAGATGATTAGATGATTAGATTAAATTAAATATCAAAACTTATTAATTATTCATATTAAATTAAAAAATTAATTGTATTGGCCAATCAAAATACAGAAAAATAAGAAATAAATTTAAAATTTTCTAAAAAAAGAAAAATACAATGCTGAACAAAGAGAATATGTTAAACCTTCTCTTTGTTTTAGCTTTCATATATATATATATATAGATATATATATAGATATAGATTAGTATCAATCAAAATAGAATCGAAAGTCCTACCTTGTCTCCATAAAACATAAATAATATCCATGGTAGTGACAGTTTTTCAATAAAAATTAAATTACTGATACGCTTATACAAAAATAAAATCACAGAATAAAAATAAAAAATAGAAGACGATAACTTATTGAAAATGAATACATGAAAGATAGAAGAATAGAAATTAAAAATAAGAATGCCTGCAGAAAGTGATGAAACCAAAAAAAAAAAGATGAGATCTAGATGAAAAAGAATGTAGCAACAAAGAAAATACCAGAAAAAATAAGCATTAAACCAGGAAGTTAATATAAAAGAAAATACTAAACAATTAAAACATTAATAATTAAAATAAGAAATTAATAAAAAAAAACACAATTATTAAAACTTTGATTTCTTAATAAATTAATATATAACAAAAAAAAAACATAAAGATAAAAAATAAATTCAAAATAATAAAAATTTAAATTAAAAAATCAACTTGACGTCTTTTAATATAAGTTTCAAAAATATACATCTACTGCTATTATCCAAAAATCAGTAAGTATTATGTCATGCCTAACTAAAGTCCAGCCCATTATGAACACAAGCTAACCATATCAAGTCCACATCAGATGATCCACACCGCTCTCCTCCTCTGTCGTCCCCGTTCTCTCTCTTCCCTTTGACGGCCCTGTACTATTTTAAAACCAGACCGGTCCAAGCCTAACCTATTAAAAAGATCTTTAACTCCCTCTCTTTCCATGCATTACCGCTCGTTGTCTCAAGGAAACGAGCTCACTCTCTGCCTTTCTTTTCCTCTTGGTCTTGGCAATCTCTTTGTATAACGATTGTTCCAGTTTCGATTTTTTTTTTCAAATTTTATTAATTTTTCTTTGTATGTATAATTGCCGCTCGAGATTGTATCTTAATTCTCTCTGTACAAGTTAGGTTTAGGGTTTTAGTTTTTCTTTTCTTTCCTATCTAATTTTGTTATGAACTAATCCTTATATTGTATTCCCTTTTCTTTCAATTTATGGGTTTGAATTTTGATCTTTATTGCCATGTAAATTGGGGATAAGGAATTAGGGTTAGGGTTTTGATTTTTAGTTTTTACGGTAATGGAAATGGAGAGTACTCGTAGATCCTTCGATAGATCAAGGGAGCCAGGCTTGAAGAAACCTCGATTGGCCGATCAGCAACCAAACCTTAATGGTCGTCCTTTTAGTCAGAGGCCACCTGCAGCACTACCTCCACCATCGGCGGCGGCTTCTGCGAGGTTTAGGGTTAACAGTGATAGAGACTCAGAGAGCAATGATTCGAGCCTTGGCGGCGCGTATCAGCCACAATCGCTGCCATATCAGGAGCTCGTGAGTCAGTACAAGACAGCTTTGGCGGAGCTGACTTTCAATTCGAAGCCGATAATCACTAACTTGACTATAATTGCTGGCGAAAATCTCCATGCAGCAAAGGCGATTGCTGCCACTGTCTGCGCCAACATTCTTGAGGTGATCCCCAGTTTTGATTCTATTTTGGTTATGGCGCCCGATTGTTGATTGAATTCAATTGTAAAGTTAAAAATTATTCTATAGCTCAAAAGGAAAAGTATTAGTGGTCTTGTTTAAGACTGTAACTACTGATTAATGATAACTTTTGAAATCAATACCTCCTACATATTTCCTCTTTTCTATGGTTTTCTTTTGTTTTCTTCTTTTTTTTTTACCACAATTATCATATAGCTTAGAATGTGGTTTGGTCATTCCGATATCTGAAACCAGCCAATTAGACCATAAATTTCATTTGTGGAGTTTTGGATGCCTCTTGCTGAATCTTAGTGATACTATGCTTTTGAGCAGTCCATACAGGTTTTTTGAAGTTTTCATGCAAAGAGAACAGCTTCCAGTGGGAATATTGACGGGGACATGTTGTTGAAGAAGTTCTTTGTTTGCATCGGGATAAATTCGTGGTACCTTGTGGTTGTGCTTGGTTTAGTACCAGTTGAATTTTTGGCTGAGAGAAATTGCCAAATTTGTTGTTAGTGTGTGCAGAAAATTTAGATGCATTTAACGTATTGGTTTCATTCTTCTGTAGACTTGTTCTGTTGAATGCTATAGTATTTCAAATGCATTTTATCCATTTTTATTTTTCTTTTGCTATCCCTGCTGAGGCTGAAGAGACTGTAATCGTATTCTATGATTCCTGAAGACAAGCTGAACTCTTGCCCATGGAGTCGTTGGGTGATCTAGTTGGAAGTGCAGCAATAAAGACAACTGAACTTGAATTGGATAAACCCAGGGTAGAAAACAGAAGGAAAAAATGTTTCAATGTAACTAACAACTTGCGACTTTGGTACTGTGTGACAGTTACTTGACTAATGAAAGATTGGATTCATTTTAAGGAGTCTGGTTGCCCATGAAGATGGACCTTCATTTCGTTTTGTGTTGTATCAGTTTTCTTTTCTGGAGACATTACTGTTTTTCGCCAGTTTTAAAATTTTCAGTAAAAAAAATGTTTAATATGGAGGGTCACTGCAGTTATGTTGTACTTTCTTGTAGTTGCTATGAGTATATGAATCTAGAGTCATTGTTTCCTCCTGGTTTGGTTTCTAGATCATCAGTCATGTGCTCGTTGAAACATTGCCCCTTCATTTGATATCTCTAATTTTAAAAATAACTTGCAGGTCCCCAGCGAGCAAAAGCTTCCATCGCTTTATCTTTTAGACAGCATTGTAAAGAATATTGGGAGGGATTACATAAAATACTTTGCTGCCAGACTACCTGAGGTTAGATTTTTGTTCATGCGGCATCTCATTACTCGACATACTTTTCTGATAAATGATGCATATCTTTTTTAAAAGGAATGTTTATCCCAAAAATGCTTGATATTGCTATGTCTTAGAAATTGAATTCCTGATTGGTCAGTGTAAATTCTATAAAGACAGTTTTTACAGTATTTCTTAGGAATTCATTTATTCATTCGTCAACCTAGTTTTCCTCGGTTGGCAATTACTAATTCCTTGCCATTGGAATGTATCAATCTATGTTCTTCTGATGTTATATGTTGCTTTTCCTGAAGGTATTATTTTGTTGTCAACTCTTTCTGCATTTTAGGTATTTTGCAAGGCATACAGGCATGTTGATCCATCTGTACATGCAAGTATGCGACATCTTTTTGGAACCTGGAAAGGAGTCTTCCCTCATCAATCACTTCAGATGATTGAGAAGGAACTTGGCTTTGGTTCTGGAGTAAATGGTTCATCATCGGGTGGTGCAACATCTAGGACTGATCCACGACGTCCACAACATAGCATTCATGTTAACCCCAAGTACTTGGAAATACAGCGCCTTCAGCAATCAACCAGGGTGAGTGGGATTCATCAATTTTGTTCTATAATGACTTCTTTTGGTGGCTGTAGCAAATTATTTGCAACAATGCTATGATATAAAGGGCAAATTTTCATTTTGGTTCACTGTTGATGAATTTAAAGTTTGAGCCTTTGCTATTTTTTGATCAAGAATTCCAACTGAAACTCTGAGTAATTGATCAATTTCTTGATGCTTGAAAGATAGCTGTAGTTTTTACTATTATAATTTGTCCAACTCATTGTCATTGCTGCTTGTTTCTATGTGATGAAGGCAAAAGGAACAGCTAACGACCCAACTGTTCCTGTCTCAAACTCAACTGAGGATGTGGAGAGGTCAGATAGAGCAGCTGTTATTGGTGCTGGGCGCCCATGGGTGGATCCTCCTGTTAAAATGCCTGTATGTGGAGTTATTTTTCTCATAAACAATGCTTTTCTACTTCATCTTTGTTTTTTCTCACGATGTATTTAATATTTTCAGAACATTCAACGTTCTCATAAAGAAATACCAAGTGAACCTGTTCCTGGGAAGAAAATTAGTGCTATATATGGAGAACTTGAATATAGCTCTGATATCGCAAGGAACTCAGGCTTGGGAATTGGAAGATCTAGTCTTAGGGTTGCTGAGCAGGGACATGAAAAATCTTGGAATGGAGCTGGCAACAGTGTTGCAGAAACAATATCTGGCCAAAAAAATGGTTTCAGTATAAAGCACGGTTTTCCAAATTTCTCAACATCCAAATCTCCCAATGTTGATTTGCATCTACAACCAACACAGAGCATTGTAACTAAAAGCAGCAGCACAATATCTCCTAGCTGGAAGAATTCTGAGGAAGAAGAGTTTATGTGGGATATGCACTCTAGGTTATCTGAGCAAGATGCAGCCAATCTCTCTAACAACTCTAGGAAAGATCGTTGGACCCCTGATGTTTCAGAAAAATTGGTAAGACTGAATGATTAAGAACCTATAATTCTTAAACTGAGTTTTATGCTTCATGTTTAAGCCTTGATTGGATGGTCTTATCTGTTTGTTGCTGATTCAAGGCCTTGTTCTATTGATTTTTCTTGTTATGTTTTTCATGTAATGTAAAAGGAGTTTGAGAATCAACTCAGAAAACCACAAAGTGCACAAGAGGTTATGTCAAGGTTTGATAGAGAGACTTCCTCTGATTCGTTGTCCACTGATCAGAAAGAACAAGTTCCTTTTGGGCATTGTTTGTCCTCACCCTGGCGATTGAAAGAGTCCCAACCAACAGATGGGCTGATAATTTCTGGGACTTCTTCTATTAATACAAGTCATGCTGAAGGTTATTCTGCTGCACTTGGTGGGTTGCCTTTGAATACAAGTTCCTCTCTGGCCAGAATGTCAGTTCGACCTCAAATTGGAACCTCAGGCTCCGGTTTATTGGCAAACACATCATTAGGATCTGCTGGAATGTTGGGGCAGCAAAGATTTCAGTCTCTAGGAGCTGGATCACCATCTGGACAGTCACCCATGCACCAACATTCACCCTCACCTTCGATTCCAACACGTTATCCACATCAACAATTACAAAATTCAGCTGACCAGGATCTCCCACAATTGCAGTCATTGATTCGTCCTGATTTCAAGGCACATCAGTTGTCAGGAAATTTAGTGAAGAATACAAATGTTCAGCTTGCTAACTTGCAAAAACTACAACCTGAAGACATGCCAACATCATCTCCTTCACTACCATCTTTTCAACAAAGCCGCCAGAATCCTATTTCACAGCCACGACAAGCAGACTCAAAACAGTTGGAACCCTCTGGGCAGGTTCAAAAGCCACAGCTTCCTCTAGTTTCCAAAGTTGGTAGTCCATCATCATCAGGAAGTTCTGCACCAGATCATTCAACTCCACTTCGTGCAGAAACTTCAGGTCAATCAAGCACAAGCAGTTTGTTGGCTGCTGTTATGAATAGTGGAATTCTCTCTAATATAGGTTCTGGTGGTCTTACTAGTCGAAGTTTTCAGGATATTGGTAAAAAGTCCTCACAGTTAAAGGTTCAACCTCCTCTTCCCAGTGGTCTTCCCCCTGCCCAAATTACGTCTTCTGATCCAAGAGTTACATCAGCATTTGCTCCTCAGTCCCCCGATGACACTTCTGCTATCTCAAGTGTTTCTCATAGGGAAAAGGAGCTGCCACCGCTGCCTCCTGGTCCTCCACCCTCATCTGTACAAGCTTCGAATGCAATAGATAAGGTCTCGAACCCCATATCAAACCTGTTGAGCTCATTAGTTGCCAAAGGTTTAATATCAGCCTCAAAGTCAGATACATCTTCTCCTTTGCAATCCCAAACGTCTACCCAATCACTGACAAAGAAACCAAGCATTACTAGCTCTAGCACCACAACTACTTCCTCTCTTCCAGAGTCTTCTGCTATTCCTCCTTCATCAACCTCAGATGAAGAATCTTTGCCCAAATCTGATGTCAAAAGCTCCGATGCACTGCCAGAACGCACTTCAGCAGAGATAAAAAGTCTCATAGGATTGGAGTTTAAGTCAGATGTAATCCGGGAATTACATCCACCTGTTATAAGTGCACTCTTTGATGACCTTCCACATCAATGCAGCATTTGTGGTCTTAAACTTAAGCTCAAAGAAAGGCTTGATAGGCACTTGGAGTGGCATACTTGGCAGAAGCAAGAACCAGATGGTATACATAGGTTTGTGAGGAGATGGTATGCAGATTCAGGGGACTGGATTACCAGAAAGGCAGAACTTCCATTTGGAGTCGAGTCTTCTGTTTTTGTGGATGAGTTTGGAAAGACAATAGAGGAGAATGAACCTATGGTTCCCGCAGATGAAGATCAATGTGTGTGTGTTTTGTGTGGTGATCTTTTTGAAGATTACTATAGTCATGAAAGGAAGACATGGATGTTCAAAGCAGCAGTGCATTTGACATTTCCTTCCAGAGATGGTGATACAGGGAGTGAGAATGAGAATGTTGATGGTCCCATTGTGCATGCCAATTGTATATCAGGAAGTTCATTTTATGACTTGGGACTGGCAAGTGGTACTAAAATGGTAAGGCACTTTTACCTTTAGAAAGGTTTCTAATCATAGCTCTTAACAACTCTGAAATTGCTGACTTATATTCATTGAAGGATACAGCTTACTGTTTGTTTTGTTCAGCCTATTATATAGCATCTGGCTTTTTTTTTTTTTCGGCTTTCACTTGATTCCCTTTTCTTTTTTTTTTTTTTCTCTCCTTTTTCTATTTAGCATTTCTCTATTTGATGTTATAATGACTGATATTGGCATGTTACCTGTGTGAAGTTGTGATAGGAACATGTGATATGTTAACCGTATTTAGAATACTAAAGTTTCAATTCATGCATTTTCATCATCATTCCCATTCTTATGGTGGTGCGGTCTGCTCTGTGATATTTCCTGTTAATTTCTGTTCTCTGGCAGAAGTCTCTAAAACCATTTTGTTTCCTTTTAATCCACCTATGCTCATAACTAATGCATGGGATTGATGTAAGGGTGGCATGCCATTTGACAAAATGAATACCTATTTCGAGAATTGGACTTTGATCATTCCGTACGCTGATCTGGTCAGTTTGGGATGTGTTAGAAGATAATTCCAGCTAATAGGCCTTAAAATCTTTTATCATTAGTAGCACCAGTATTATCAACATTAATAAACATTATTACTTTACTGTCTTGTGATACTGCCAATACATGATTTCCTATTTGGATCGATTGTCTTTTTGTAGGAAAAGGATGGATGATGCTTCAATTTAAAATGGGACACCATGACTGGTTGGCACTTGGCAGCTAGAAGCTAAGGAATTTCAGGTTCTTAGTGTAAGTTTTGTGAATGGTCATATGAATGCTAATTTTGTAGTGCATCAAAAATGGTGCTGAGAGCTGTCTTGTAATTTTTCCTGCTTGTTTTTTTATCTTTTTTTCCCCCTCATCTATAAGCCAAAATAGAAATACATATAAATGCAAGATAGTATTCACCTCAACTTCCTTGACTAATGTGGTTGATATGTTGTTCTTTGATGGTTGTTTTTGAAATTACTGAAAAGGGTCAGCAATTGTTAAGTTGAAACCGCCATCTGATGCGAGCAACAAAAGGAAAAAAAGCACAGGCATTTTCCCATTCAGCTTTCACAGCTGGCTCATGAGCCGTTTGTATCAACTAGAATATGAAACTGCTGCTTTTTATGATATTTTGTTGTTGCTTTCTTCATTTCTATATTTTATTGGATATGGTATGGCTATGTTATTGCATCGTTTGGTATACAAATTGTTAATGAGACATTAATAATGTAATAGCCATATTTGTTTTCCTGACTTTTGAGAATTGCATTTTGTTCTTTATTAGCAATTTGGCATCATAAACTCACGCACGCACACTGTGAACTGTTTGATCAGAGAGGTTACCTTTCTGCCCTGTGATGTTGGCTATGGAAGTTGCAATCCAAATGAATTGAAACATTTGGAGGACAATGTGAAACAAAGAAATTATTATGTTGGTTTTTTAACCTTCTTTCAGACATTTCAGGAATGTGGATTTATACGTGGAACTTCTTGAAGTGTGAACTTCTCTGACTCATAATTATGCGTCCAACTTTCCCCACACTTGCTCTGTTTATGATTATGGTATACGATTCTCAGAAAAAGAAAAAATCGATTATGGTTTACGAATAGGGTTATTCTTTTTACCCATCAGTTTTTTTGAAACTCCATTTGAATAGATGAAAAATTTTTATTTAGCTTTTGTCGTTTTAACTTAATTTGTCTATTAAAATTTTTTATTTTTGAATTTTGAAATAATTTAATAATTTAATGGATGTAATAATAATAAAATATTAACGCAACCGAAAAATGAATTTTGAACTTAGTTTGATGAATTTAATAAGAAAATTAAATTCAAGTTATTCTTATTATTAGAGCATTACAACACTCGTTTGACTGAATTTTTTTTTTTAAAAAGAGTTTTACAAGAGTTTTGAGATATTTGACTATTTAATTACTTATTACATTTTTTAATCCAATTATTATTTAGTTCGTCTTTTAATAGCAAATTGTAGTTTTTAGAAATATAGATAGAGTAGTAATTTTGAATGGAACTTCAAAAACAAACGGTCAATTATATATATGACGAGCTTTTTAATTTATCATTAAATTTTGGATATATTATCATGCGGGAAACGTTGTTGGATATATTAAATTTTGGATATAATTTAATATGAGAATTATATTAAATTATTAATATCACAAAATTATTGCAAATAGCTACACAGCACAACAATGACAAATAGCAAAAGAAACAAAATTAACTTTAACAATAAAGGTCTGAGACAAAAAAAAAAGTTGAGAAAGATTCTTTTCTTTCATTTAACTTTAATAATAAATACTAAAAACATTTTCTTTTTTACAAGACAGCTTACTATCAGATTCATCATATTGTATATTAATATTTTTTAAAATTTACTATAAACACTTAGATCGAGATACAACTTTTTAGTACTGTATAACGTTGTTGGCATCTCAAACTAAGATGTAAACGCTTTGCTCTTTACTCTATGCTTAAGGCTTTTTATGGTTTTGGGTGTAAATATAATCCAAGTGAGCTTCTGCTACCATTCTTCTCTTTAAACATTCTTCTTCCTCTTCTTCTTCATCTTCACATTCATAATTCTCTGATCCCATAAGCTGGAAAAAAAAAATATATTCATTAAATTAAAAAAAATAAACAAACATAACAAATTAATATATGTATAAAATATATTTACATTAGAGACATCTTCGTTAACATCTGCGGGTGAACCTTTTTCCAGCTGACCCTTAACCTCTGCTTCATCTGTAATATAAAATTAAAAAAATGATTGGATCATGTTAAAGCTTTTACAAATATTACAAATCCCAAAAACAGATAAATCTTAATCCCAAATCATTTGCTTTCGTTAAAACTGAAGTTGGAAAATCAACGGATTACCTTGTTTTGAAGGCAGCAGACGAGCAGATTTTGAGGATACTAAGAGATGAAAAATAAAGAAAAGAAAGATAAGAAGCACACAACAGTTTCTCTTCATGATTGCTTCACCCTCTTCTCTTTGTACAAGAGAGAGAATTCTTGCATATGTGTACATATATATATATATGGAAGAGACAGAAGTGGCCTTGATTAGGTTACATATGGACTGCTAACGTTGAATGGGCAGTTACAAATTTGCTCACACTTGTTTGTGGGCCCTACCCACTTAACCATAATTATAATCAATTACTGATCATAATGTGATTAATTTTTTTATTTTAACAATTAAAATTTAAATTAGCTGAAAATTTTCTGAAATCCATAAATATTTAATTTTTAATATGAATAATGTCTTATTAGACCAAGGGATTATTTGATTTAATTATTTTATAAAGCTGATAGCTGACTTGTATTGATAATTAAGTTAAATATATTTTATAATATATTTTAATCAGCAAATAATAATTGATAACAGAATATCCAATTAGAAATCTCAATTAATTATTGATTCCATCAACTATATTTTAAAAATTTTTCTTACTAATTGCTAATTGATTTGTATATAACTTTATAAAAATAATTATTAATAAAATTATTTTATTATATTCATTTTTATATATAATTATAAGAAATAACTATTATATATCGTTATTATCTAAAAAATATTAAATATTATTATAAAAATTAATTAATTCGATACATTAAACTAAAAAAATTATATATATATATCATTAATTTAATTTTAATCACTCTTATAATTTTTTTAACATTTATCAGCAAACAACTGTTAACCATCAGTGATTATATTCATTAACAAACAAACAAATAAACCAAACACACCATTAATTTAATAGATTTAAGTTTATCTAAGGTGCTCAACTGCAGGTATTATCACATTGCTGTCCTCTTTTATTTAATTTGTAATAGTAAAATTCTTTAGTTCGAATTTATATAATGAGAAAGTTCCTTACTGACTTAATTTGCCAATTCAGTAATTTATTTTTCATACTTTTAATGTCACGTAAGTTTCAAAAAATGCGAAACTTTCATGATCTAAAATTTTCTCTCCTCAATTAATTATATTTCCTCTAACCAATGTCCCCTAGTTGCCGATGCAAGTTACTAAAATAGCAGAGTTTTTCCATATTATCATTGCCTCCCAAGCAGAGGAATGCACACATCTGCAAAAATCCAATATCAAGAGAATGTTTGTGATATAAATAAGGAAGAAATTTGGATGAAAAATATGTACCTCCAACAAGGAAAAGATTGAATTCATTTGCTAACTATAAGCCATTGAGCGCCATAACCATTAAGTCCTTCAAAAGAACCGATAAGAAGAATGACTAGAGTAGGCAAATAGTTAGAGGCAAGATCGGCAAGAAGACCAAAGGCTTTACCAAACATCTTTAGCAACTGATAAATTGTTGAGTTACAGTTGGGTTCGGTTCATAACAGTTTCAAGAGTATCTGAATAGTTAGAGAAAGTTTAACTGTTGCCTGAAATGGTTTGGACCCAAACGGGAATGACATCGACAAAGGCAGAGGCAGAGGTCAACCTACTAGTACTACTACTCATCTGCTCACAAGCTCACTGTTGCCTTAGGAGACTAAGCAAGTTAGTAGGAGATCGCACTTTATAGTGGCTTTGTAAACCACCAATCTTGGTCGGACGTTTTAACATTCTTTGCCGTAAGGAAAGATAAAGTAATGCTTAGCGTAAAGAGAAATTAAGGAAGAGAGGGAATAGAGTAGTGACATTGTTTTCTAAGAAAGAATGGTCCGGAGAAAGAAAAAATTATAAGAAAAGTTTCATATTCTCTAAGGCTTATATGACATTTAAACCCAATATAAATGAACTGAACAAATGAAAGCACCATAAATAATAGGTAACAAGTTCTAAAGAGATTTTTTTTTTTTTTAAATATGTACACAGAATTGTAACCTGAACACAAAAGTATTTCATTAATTCACACAGAATTGCAATGTGATGATAAAAGTAGATGATTAATATAAGTCACCGTCAAACTAGTAGTGGGCAGAGTGGTCCAAAAGCCAAATGGATATCAAAATTCATATTAAAAAATTAATAATAATAATAATAATAATAAAGTAAAGCAAAATAAAAGAAAAGACATTTAATTTTGAATTGATGTAATTCTAAGTTGATGTTTAGTTTTTTTTGAGATTATATTTAAATTTATTTATATTTGATTTGATTCAATTATATTCATAATTGATTATTATTATTATTATTATTATTTAAATTTATTTGTATTTGTTATTGCTTTTATTTTATTCCTTATAATATATTATTTTTGCGAAAAAATTATGAATGCAACTCAATCTTTATTTTGATTCATAAAAAAGATGCAGATTTATGTATTGTTAATTGTGCAACAATGCACGCCATGTTTAAAAATAAAAGGTATTTTTTTATTTAATAATGGGTGGAGCTTATGTCAATACAATATCTGGTAGTAAAAGAATAATTAAAGATTTTGGAAAAGCAAATATATTACTATTTAAGGGAACAAATTTTATTATTAATGATGTATTATTCTCTCCTTAGTCTCGTAGAAATTTGTTGAGCTTCAAAGATATTCGCTTGAATGGATATCACATTGAGACAAAAAATGTGAATAATTTAGAATATCTTTATATTACAAATATTATATTGGATAAAAAATGCATGTTAGAGGAATTGCCTTCTTTTTCCTCCAATTTGTATTACACGCATATTTGCACAATTGAAATTAATATGGTTATAAACTAGAAATTTACAAATCTAAGTGCTTTTTAAAATTTGGCATAATCGGTTGGGCCATCCCGGATCAATAATGATGTGAAAAATTCTTGAGTCCTCATATGGACATTCATTGAAGAACCAGAATATTCTTCAAACTAATGAATTTTCATGCTTTGCTTGTTCTCAAGCAAATTGATTATTAGGCCTTTGCCAAACAAATTTCAAATTGAATCACTTGCATTTTTGGAACATATACAAGGGGATATTTGTGGACTATTCATCCACCATGTGGACCATTTAAATTTTTTATAATTTTGATAGATGCATCTACAAGATGGTCACATGTATGTTTATTATCAGCTTGAAACTTGGCGTTTGAGAGATTACTTGCTCAAACAATACCATTAAGAGCACAGTTTCCAGATTATGCTATGAAGACAATTCATCTTGATAATGCTGGTAAATTTACATCTCAGACTTTTAATGATTATTGCATGGCAAATGGAATACTGGGTGAAAATCCTATTGCCCATGTTCACACATAAAATGGTATGGTAGAGTCATTTATTAAACAACTACAATTAATTGCAAGGCTGTTACTTATAAGAACACAACTCTCCATTTCTATTTGGGGGCATGCTATTTTACATGCAGCATAACTTATTCGCATTAGGCCAACAAATTATCATAAATACTCCCTTTATAATTGGTTTTCAGTTAGGAACCAAATATTTTTCATCTAAGAATTTTTGGATGTATGGTATATATACCAATTGCTTCACCATAACGCACAAAGATGGGTCCTCAAAGGAAATTGGGAATATATGTGGATATGGTTCTCCACCTATAATTAAATATTTAGAGCCTTTAACTAGAGATTTGTTTACGGCTAGATTTGCCAATTGTCATTTTGATGAATTAGTTTTTCAACATTAGGGGGAGAAAATAAGCAGCTGAAAAAATAAATTAGTAAAAAATAAATTAGTTGAAAAGAATTATCATTATCATATCAAGATCCTTGTATAAGGCAGCGTGAAATAAAAGTACAAAAGATAATTCAATTTTAAAAAGTTGCAAATCAATTGCCAGATGTATTTATGGACCCAAAAAGAGTATCTAAATCTTATGTACCAGTTGTAGATGCTCTTATTAAAATTGAAGTCCCTAGAGGACAAACTACCTGTGCAAATGAGTCTAAGACACACTTGAAGCGTGGTAGGCCAATCGGTTTCAAGGATAAAAATCCTAAACAAAAGAAAAGGAGAAAATATTCAAGGTGGCTAAGCTCTAGAAGAGAAAATTACAAAAGAAGTTCTTGACATGATAAATAAGTTCCAGAAAAAACTCAAGTACATGAAATGATTGAAAATGATGAGATCTCAATAAATTATGTCATGTCTGGACAAAGGTTAAACCGATATAAGATAAAACAGATGAAATTTTTGCATATAATATAACACTTGATATTGTGAAAGATGATGAAGATCTTGAACCTATGTCTATCAAAGAATGTAGACAAAGATATGATTGGCCCAAATGGAAAGACACGATTAAGATAGAATTAAAGTCGCTTGAAAAGTATAAAGTTTTTGGACCAGTAGTCCAAACACTAATAGGTGTTAAGCCAGTGGGATACAAATGGGTATTTGTGTGAAAACAAAATGAGAATAATGAAACTGAAAGGTACAAAGCAAGACTTGTTGCGTAAGGTTTTTTGCAAATACCTGACATTGATTATGAGAATACTTATTCTTCTGTGGTGGATGTAATTATACTTCGATATTTGATTAGTCCGGCAATTTATGAAAAAGTTGAAATGCATTCAATGGATGTGGTGACTGCTTATTTATATAGCTCACTTAATAAAGATATATACGTGAAAATCCCTGAAGGGCTTAAATTGTCTGAAGCACAAAAATTAAATTCTCGAGAAAGTTATTCAATTAAATTATATAGAGCTCTATATGGACTGAAGTAATCTGGATGCATGTGGTACAATTGCCTTAATGAATATTTATTGAAAGAAGACTATCAAAATGAAGTTAGCTGTCCATACATTTTTATAAGAAAATTTGGATCTAGATGTGCCATTATTGTTGTTAATGTTGATGATTTAAATATTATTGAAACTCCTAAGAGCTTTCCAAAACTGTGGATTATTTAAAGGAAGAATTTGAGATGAAATACCTTAGGAAAACAAAGTTTTATCTCGACATACAGATCGAGCATTTTCCAAATAGAATTTTCGTTCATCAATCCACATACATAGCCAAGGTCTTAAAATGGTTCTATATGGATAAAGCACTTCCATTAAGTACATTAATGATTGTGAGGGCACTTGATGTGAAAAAGGACCCTTTCCGATCTCGAGATAATGATGAAGAATTTCTTGATCATGAATTAACTTATCTTAGTGCAATAAGGACACTAATGTATCTTGCTAGTCATAGTTGACCTTATATACTATTTTTTGTAAATTTATTAGCAAGATATAATTCTTTTCCTACACGAAGACATTGGAATGGAGTTAAGCATATATTTCAATATCTTTGAGGTATAATGGATATGAGTTTATATTATTTTAATATATCAAAATAGATTTAATTGATTATGTAGATGCAGGTTATTTATTAGATCCACATAATGATAGATCTCAGACAGGGTATTTATTTACATGTGGAGGTACAACTATTTTATGGTGTTCTACAAAACAAACTATAGTGGCTACTTCTTCTAACCATGCAGAAATTTTAGAAATCCATGAAGTCAGTCGAGAATGTGTTTAGTTGAGGTCTATAATTCAATATATTCAAAGTACAAGCGGTCTATCTTTCCAAAAAGAAGTCCCCATAATACTATATGAAGATAATGCTGCATACATACATCAGTTAAAGGAAGGGTACATTAAAGGAGATAGGACAAAGTATATTTCACTAAAATTTTTCTTTACTCATGACCTTCAAAAGAATGGTGATATCAATGTTCAACAAATTCGATCAAGCAATAACCTTGTTGATTTATTCACTAAGGCACTTTGTACTTTGAGTTTTGAAAAGTTGGTGCTCAAAATTAGAATGCGCAAACTCAAAGATCTGAAGTAATATTTTTATAAAAGGGAGCAAATACGCACTGCACTCTTTTTTCCTTTAACCAAGATGTTTTCCTAATGAGTTTTCCTCGCAAAGATTTTTAAGGAGACAGTATTTCTTCAAATATTTTTTCAAAAAGGAACTATGTACTCTTTTTTCTTTACTAAATTTTTTTCTCAGAGGGTTTTTTTAAATAAAGTTTTAACGAGGCATGTTCTTTGAAAAATTGACATCCAAGAGGAAGTGTTATGGAATTAGTGTATGTCCCGTGTAAGCTAGAAGTCTTATTCGCTATTAGTCTATAAGTCTATTTAATGTAGAAGTCTATTCCCCTAATTGTGTACCACCCGTGTACCCTATATACATGTGTGGTTTCTCATTAATAAAATCTCATTCTTATCTTTTGCTCTCTATTCCTTCTTTCTATTCTCTCCCTAATTCTCTATTATTTTATAACATTATAATTTTTATCTTGTATTAGTTTGATTTTTATAATGTTAAAATAAAATTTCATATAAGATTAATGTGAATATAATAATTAATTAATAAAACAACAATGTATATACACACACTTCAATTCAATTTCTATCATCATTTATCTAAAATTCATTATACCTGTATATGTACAATTCTACAATACTACCAAATAAACATTTCAATATATATAAACATATAGATATAAAATTATATATTTTTAAAATTAAAATTTTCAACTGTTCATCATCCCACATACATATTCATTTTATTTAAAATAAATTTTAAAAGTAGAAATTTAAAAATTTTGAAAGGCTTAATTATGTATATTCTATTTGAAAATTTAATTTTTAAAATATATATCTAATCAAATTATACAAACATAAAGAAAAAAGAAATACAATAAAAAAATATACTTGTTTTCTTTTTTACCTTCTCCTAAATATAATATTTTAAATTATAATAAAAATAATATCAAATATTTAAAAATAAATTTAAAAAATAAAACATAAAAGTTTTCAAATATCTCATTATTATATTTATTTTTAAAAAGTAAATTAAAGAAAGATAAATTTAAAATTTTGAAATGTTTAATTATTTATATGTATTTATTTAAAAAATAAATTTAATAAATCATATCCAATCAACTAATAAAATATAATTTTTTGATTGGTCATTACTAAGGTTATTTTAGGATAGGGAAAATGGTAACTTTATTATCTAAATTTTTTATTTTTTTTATTTCAATGTTTCGATGGAAAACATTTGCAATCGAATGTATATATTTGTTAAAATTTGCAAATAAGTGGCTGTGAATGATTTATTTAAATCGAAAAGCTGAGTCAGTTGGTGTGGGGCCCATTTTTTTATGCGATAGAAACTTATGTGGATATAAAAAGTTCTCCTAACTCAAATCACGTGCACAACACTTGATTTTCCTAACTAAAGTTCCTTTTTCATTCTTCTTTATGTTAGTTCCAAATTGAAGTTTCTTTTTTACCTTCCACTTTGTCTCATCTCTGTGACTCAATAACACCATCTCTCTATCTTTCTCTCCCTATAGATATCCTAATTTCCTCTCTCTAAAAACCCCTAAGAATAAAGCCTACTTGTTTTTTGTACTTCCATTAAAATTCACCCTGTATTTCTCTTCCTCTGAACCTAACTCCTATTCTAGTGAATTTCAAAAAGGAATTTTGTCCCACATTGGGTAGGTAGAAACTTTTGTGTTGCTTTATAATTAACTCATTATTCGACTAGTAAAGAGCTAAATAGAGGTATGGATTCACATGCACTAGAGTCAGTCCATCAGCCTAAGTTAAGTGAATCCCCTCCTCACCTGCACGTGAGATAAATATGAGGCCTAGTCCTTTTTACCTCTTAATTTAATTTTTTACAAAATTAAATTACTTTTTGAGCTTATCTATGTTGGTCTAGTTTTTGACTTGTTAAAAGCTTACTTTGATTTTTTGAATTTTTCTCAATGTTATTATTTTAACATTACTTTATTTTCCTAATTTTTCTCAAATGTTATGGTATTGCTCCAGATTTTCATTCCATTATTTTCTTATACAATGGCTAGATGTTTGCTATAATTACCAAGCAACTCAACCTTTGAAACACACAAAAAAAACACGCTTGCTCTCTTCTTCTACTCTTTTGCCGAGTTCTCTTGCGCTCTCTCTCTCTAGTGTTTCCTACTTCTTATTTTAAGTTAAAATTAAAGCAGAAGAGTTTGTTGAATCTTGGGAATACATCCGCAGTGGGTGAATTATCCTTAAGGATAGCTTTTACACGCCTCAAGCTATACCTGCAATAGTTTCTCTTCTTTTCTTTTATTATTTCCAACATTCTTAAGGATAAGATGACTGTTGTTCTTGGTTCTTCTGCTACTGCTTCTCCTATTGTTCTTAGTTCATCTGTTGTTGCTCTTGATACTACTAATGGGGGTGTTGCTGCCCTTGCTGCCTCCCTCCCTATTGTCTCCTTTTTGAAGCCCTTCTCAAGTATATCCAAAATTGAATTCTTCAATGGAGATAACTTCAAAAGATGACAGGAATGAGTCTTTTCTGTATTGGACATGCATGGAGTAGCATTTGCACTTAAAAAACCCAAACCTTCTAATGTCACCTCCAAGTAGTTTGAACCGTGGATTCATGCTAATAAGGTTTTTTGGCAATAAGGTTTTTTGGCACACTATTATTAGTACTCTCTCTAATGAAATTTTTGATATTTATTGTGCTTATAAGGATGCTAAGAGAATCTAGGAGTCAATAGTGACAAAATACACTGCTGAAGACGTCGAAAAGCAAAAATTCATCATTAGCAAGTATTACAAGTGGGAGATGGTTGATGACAAAGACATTAAAGCTCAAATCAATGAGTGCCACAAACTGCTGCAAGACCTCAAATTAGAAAACATCCACTTGCAAGAAGAGTTTGTCGTTAGTCTGCTAATTGAAAAGCTTCGACATTCCTGGAGTGACTATAAGCAACAACTGAAGCATAAGCACAAACAGCTTTCGCTGAGTGACCTTATCACCCATATCATAATTGAGGACACCAACAGGAAGTAATTTAAAGAGGCTAAAGGTAAGGAAATTTCCACCACTGCTAATCTAGTGCAAGGTAAGTCTCACAAGACAAACAAAAGGTATAAGAACAAAGCTGACTTCATGCCTAAGTCTAATAATTTCAAAGGGGAAGGTAATTGCTTTGTGTGTGGAAAACAAGGTCACTATGCAGCCTAATACAGAAAGCAAATGCGGAGAAACAAAAATCCTGCAAAACCAAAAGCAAATTTGATTGAAGTAGATGAAATAATTTTTGTGGTCGTTTCTCAAGTTAATGTTGTTGCCAATGTGAAAGAGTGGGTGATAGACTCTGGTGCTACTAGGCACATTTGTGCAAATAAAAATGCATTTGTTACTTAAATTGAGGAAGGAGAAGAAACAGTCTATCATGGTGACTCATGAACTACTCAAGTTCTTGGGAAAGGCAAGGTCCTACTAAAACTCACATCTGGCAAAACTTTGGCTTTGAATGAGATGCTGCATGTTCCTAGTATCAAGACTAATCTTGTTTCTATTAGTCTTTTAGGAAAAGGTGGTGTGACAGTTTCTTTTGAATCTAATAAGGTTGTGTTAACCAAGAATAACACTTTTGTGAGAAAAGGGTATTGTAATAATGGCTTATTTGTACTCAATGTTTCTGAAGTTAATGAAATTGCTACTTCTTCTACTTACTTGATTGATTCTATTGATTTGTGGCATGCTAGGCTAGGACATTTGAATTTTTCTTATATCAAATTAATGCAAAAACTAAGTTTAACTTCTAACTTGGTACTTTATGTTTAAATAAGTGTGAAATTTGTGTAGAATCCAAGCAAATCAAAAAATCATGTGCTTTTATTTTTAGAGAATCAAAATTATTAAGTCTAATTCATACTGATTTAGAAGATTTAAAATAAACTATAACTAGGGGTGGAAAAAGATACTATGGCACCTTTATAGATAACTTTTCAAGATATACTAAAGTCTATTTGCTTAGAAATAAAGATGAAGCATTTGATATATTTCTTAAATATAAAGTTAAAGTTGAAAATCAACTTAATAGAAAAATTAAAAGATTATATCTGATAGAGGTAATGAACTTATTCTTCTTAATGATTTTTGTGAAAAGGAGGGAATAATTCATGAAATTACTCTTTACCTCAATCAAATGGTGTAGCTAAAAGAAAAAATAGAAATCTAAAGGAAATGATGAATCGCATGCTTGTTAGTTCTAATGCACCAGAAAGTATTTGGTGGGGAAGCTATCTTATCTGTATGTCACTTAGAAAATAGGATACCTTATAAGAAATCTAACAAGACACCTTATGATGCTGCTTGCACCTAAGAAAAGAAAAATAGGTTTTAAAACCTTTGATTGCATGTTTATTGAGTATGCTGATCATAGTGCAGCTCACATATTTCTTTCTTTGAAAAGTGATGTGCTTGATAGTAATACTATACTTGAAACAAAAAATGCAGAATTCTTTAAAAGTTGATTATATTTTTCATGCACCTACTATCCAAAACACTTATGAATATGAGAATGAGATTTTAAGAAGAAGTAAAAAGCCAAAGATAGAAAATTCTTTTGGAAATGGTTTTTATACTTATCTTGTAAACAATGATCCTTTAAGTTATTCATATGCAATTTCTTCTTCTGATGCTCATTTTTGGAAAGAAGCTATTAAAGTAGAACTTGATTCCATTTTGCAAAATAAAACTTGGAAATTGATTGATTTACCTCCAGGAGCAAAACCAATTGCAAAACCAATTGGTTGTAAATGGATGTTTAAAAGGAAGTTTAATTCTGATGGTTCTTGTTAAACTCTCAGAATTTTGGGAGAGAATAATTATGATTAACCCGATTTTAGGATATATTTAACGTATATATAGTGGAGTCTGAATAGTCCGTATCAAATAAGAATTTCGAATTCTGATTTATTTCCTATTTAGAGTTATTTTAGGAGTCTATTAAAATAATTTTATTATTATATGTTAACAATAGTCTCCGCTTAGTTATTTGGTCATTTATGTCCAAGTGAATTAATTATGTATCATTATTTGTTATTATTATTATTATTATTATTATTATTATTATTATCTATTTATTTGAGGCTAATTATTAGTTTTTGTGGAGCTAGAGGTTTCGATTTCTTACAAAAGGCTACTTCATTAAATGACGCATCTCTTCATTTGCTTTGCCTGGGCTATATAAAGATCATTTTCATTTCATTTGTTACTTTTGCTACCTCATATCCTCAGAGCATCTCTCTCTAGCTTCTCTTTTCCTTTTCCTATATTAGATTGCTTTTGTTTCTTTGATTATGAGTATGAGTTCGTCAGTAGTGAGACTGTTCAAGTAGTAGCTGAGCTCCTTGGGGGCGAATCTTCTAGATGCCCTAAAGGAGAACCTTCTAGGTTTCCCGTGGGCGAGTCTTATAGACGTTCTGAGGGCGAACCTCTTGCATCTCCAGTGCGCAAGCCTCAGGAGGAGGATGTGGATTCTGGTCATGAGGAGGTTAGGGGGAAGAAAGAGAATGTTAGGGTGGCGGACATACCTTCTGACATTGATGAGGGCGAGTTGCTTGATATTTATTATACATATAACATCCCTTTTGAGTATAAGTTGATTCACCCTTCAGAAGACATGAGGATTAACTCTCCTATGGATGAAGATTTCCTTATGCTATATGAGGAGGATTTGCGTTCGGGAATTCTTCGACCTTTGACTAAGGGTTTAATATCTTACTTTAACGATTATCAGATGACTATAAGCCAACTCCACTTGAATGGTTTAAGGTTTCTCTGTGCCATTATCGCTCTAGCTAAGGAAGATAGGAGTGACTTGAGAGCTAGCACTCTTCGAGAGTTGTATCACCTTTCCCATCGCCCGTCGGAGGACCATTGTTTTCCTCAAGTGAAGGCGAACTGTAATATTTTTTCCAAGAAGTCAAAGATATCTTCTTTGAAGAATTGGAAATCAAAATTTTTCTTAGTGAGGTTCAATGGTGGGTTTGGTATTTCGAACAGTTGGTCTGCCGCTCCTTAGCGTTCTTTGCTTCCTCGCCCTACACCTATGATCAAAGTGTAGTGGATTCCATAAAAGCTAGGGGGCTTCGATTTGTTGATTTGAGGAAGGTGATAGCAGATAACTATCCCCTTCACTCTCCTAGTGGGCCCGTTCGGCCAAATCCTTCTAACCATGTTATACCTCATTCCTTAATAGTTTTCGCTTATGATTATATTAACTAACTTAGTTTAATTTTTTCTTTTGTTTTGTGTAGGTATGGTGCTTAAGAAGGCGAAAGGCTTGAAAATGTCCAAGATTGCTGATGCCATGCGACGGTGAGCCACTCCTGACACTCCTATGAAGGCACCTCCTCCTGTTGAGCTGACTATGGAACCAAGTTCGGTTGAGCCAGCTGTTGAGCCAGGGGTTGAACCTTTGGCTGCTGCCCCTACTATCGAGCCTTCAAAGAAAAGAGCAAGAGAAGAAACTCCTGCTTCAGCTCGCCAATCAGTGCCTTCTACTTCTGCTTGCCCTTTAGGACCTCCTCCAACTCAGAGGCCTAAGGTTGCGGACCTTCGATCATACTTCATCAACAAGTATGGATCAAATTGCATTATTAGGGATGATGGTCCAAGCCGAGAGCTGGCCCGGGCCTGCCTCTTTCCTGCTGATAGGCTCTTCTTTGAGCACTATGATGATCGGGGGACTACTAATTTTATAAACTAGTGTCTCCTTCAAGCTATTAATGCCACCACACTTCAGTATGATTGGCTGCAATGGTTGAAGTCTGCCAATGTTAATTTGGAGGTGAAACACAATTAGATGGAAGCTACTTTGAAGGCAACAGTCGTATCTATGAAGGCCCAAGATGAGCAGCACAAAGCTGAGCTAGTCTCCCATGATTTGAATTTAGAGAAGTTGCGCGAGGAGAAGGTGGGAGAGTTGGAGGGGCGATTGAAGGAGTTAGAATTTAAACTTGAGGAGGCTAAGCGAAGGGAGGAGTCCCAAGATGATGGCTTGGCTTGAGCTTGCTTAAGTCTGCAAACGAACATATTAGTTGGGCTAAGGGCGAGGCAGCCGTATGCAGATTGGGGATGGGTGAATGAGATTTATCAAAAGGATGCTGAAGATGATGAGGAAGAGAGGCAGCCCTCCTTAGGAGCTAGTTCGCCTGCTCCATCTGAGCATGGCGCTTAGGAAAGTTTAGTTTAGAAAGATTTTTATATAGATTTTGGTAGGTGTAGTGTAGGATCTTCTTTGTAAAGAACTTTTTGACTTAATGAAATATTACCTGTTGCTTTTTCAACTTCTTATGCATATTTTAGTATTTTTTGAACGCATCGTACTTAGTCATTTGAGCGAATACAAAAGCTACTTAGGTAGTATCTATTTGGCGAATATGTTTGGCAAACATGTTTATCGAATGTGTTTTGGCGAACATGTTAGGGTGAACATGTTTGGGCGATCAAGCTTGGGCAAACATGTTTTTGGTGAGTTTATTTATCTGGCGAATATGTTTTCTTACTTAGCTATGTTAGAGCCAGTTAGTGCTTGTGTAGCGAACATGTTTGGCGAGCATGTTTGTGATGTTTAACTAGTGTTCTTTGCCTCTATGTGTTGATATCTTATTATGTAATCACAATTTGGACCCTTTAGGTCATTAGTGAACTATTCTTAAATTGGAGAGTGTTTAAGGCTTTTCTTACCTTTTTGTTGGCCAGCTGACTCATTTAGAGCGAAACTGGGTTGCTAAGGTTTCTGGCGAATTATTTTCTTAGATGGAGAACTAGGGCCATTTAGGCCTCTAGAGAGATGTCCAAACGGATAGGCTGTTTATGGGCAGCTTAGGCCTCTAGGTATATGTTCGAGCAAATGGATTGTCTATGGGCCGCTTAATCCTTTGGAGAGATGTCCGAGTGAATGGACTGACTATGGGTCACTTAGGCCTTTGGATATATATTCGAGAAAATGGACTGTCTATGGGCCGCTTAGGCCTTTGAAGAAATGTCTGAGCGGATGGATTGACTATGGGCCGCTTAGGCCTTTGGAGAGATATTCGAGTAGATGGATTGACTATGGGATGCTTAGGCCTTTGGAGATATGTCCAAGCGGATGAACTGTTTATGGGTCACTTAGGCCTTTGGAGAAATGTTCGAGCAGATGGACTGACTATGGGCCGCTTAAGCCTTTAGAGATATGTCCGAGTGGATGGATTGACTATGGGCTGCTTAGGCCTTTGGAGAATATGCAGCTGAATGTCAATATAGAGAACAAGGAGAAGATCTTTAAGTAAGATCCTTCAGGAAAAACTTGATGCATCATGTCCTTTCATAATTTTTACGGATCGGTGCATCAAGTGAAAAAAACCTGAGGTCTTATCATATTTTTTATTATGTATAGTAAATAAGAACTTGTTACATAGTACAGAGCAGATGAGCATTTAGTATGCTTACTTAAGGTTATCACTATTCTACGTTCGGGGAAGTTCGACTCCTCCTATTTTCCTTAGTTTGTAAGTGCTTGCCCCTATTTGCTTTACCACTTCATAAGGGCCTTCCCAGTTTTGTCCGAGCTTCCCAACTCTTGCCGAACCCTTAGTGATCTCTGCCTTCCTCCAAACTGCCTCCCCTTCCTTAAACTGTCTAGCTCTGACCTTTTTGTTGAAGTATCGCCTTATCCTTTGTTTATATGCTTCAGTTTGGGCTGCTGCATTTTCTCTAAGCTCCTCTGCTAGGTCCAGACTAATTTTTAGGCTTTCGTTGTTCTCCAGTTCATTGTATTCTCCAGTTCTTTTACTGGGTAGCCCAATCTCCACCGGTATCACTGCTTTTGTTTCATACACCAAGGAAAAAGGCGTTTGCCCTGTTGCTTGCCTAGGTGTGGTCTTGTATACCCACAATACATTGTTAAGTTCATTTGCCCAGTTAGCCTTTTCTCCGTCTAGCCACTTCTTCAATCCTTGTAGGATGGTTCGGTTGGTGTTAGGCCGTTAGTTTATGGGTGGGCTATTGATGTGAAGTGCAAACTAATGTGCCACTCTTGACAAAAGGATTTGAAGGCTTCTGAATTGAACTATTTCCATTATCAGTAACTATCCTATGAGGAACCCCATATCGGAAGATGACATTGTTTCTGAAAAAGCTGATGATTCGAGCTGGTGTAATGGTGCTGAGGACCTCTGCTTCTACCCATTTAGAAAAGTGATCAATTGTAACTACCACAAATTTTCTTTGAGCAGTTGTTGTAAGGAAAGGTCCAAGGATGTCGATTCCCCACTGTGCAAAAGGCCAAGCTAAAGTTATTGATTGCAGCTCTGATGAAGGTTGTCTAGGAACTCTGTCATATTTCTGGCACGTCTTGCAATGACAAATGTATTGCCGAACATCTCTTTTCATCATAGGCCAGTAGTACCCTGTGAGCATAATCTTCCTGATGGTAGCATCCGAGCCTTCATGAGCTCCCCCCACTTCTTAATGTAACTCCCTTATAATGTAATTACTGTCTTCTCTAGTTACACATTTAGCCCAAGGGTGTGATTTTGATCTCCTGTAGAGCTCTTCTTTGTCTAATGTATAGTTTGCTACTTTTCGACATAGCTTAATGGCCTCTCGCCTATCTTCTGGCCGAACATCCTTTTGGAGAAAGTCTATTATTGGGCGCATCCAGTTATCATCACTCTGGGTGACCAGAACTTTTGGCTTTTCAAAGCTTAGAGAGGTCAACTGCTCTACTATGATCCCTTCTGCTAAAGCTTCTCCTCTTGATACAGCCTTAGCTATGACATCCGCCTCCTTGTTGCTCGCCCCTTCTATTTGTAACAGCTTCCATGTATTTTTGTCTTCTTCGATTTTCTTTAGAAGGGATGTGGCTAGGGAGTGATATTTGACCGAATTTGGCTCTTTGGTTGTGAAGGTGTCACTGATCTGACTTACTACTAGCAGTGAATCTGAAAAGATGTGGGGGATGGGAGGTTGTACTTCCAAAGCTAGTGTTAGTCTTGCTATCAAGCCTTCATACTCTACCCCATTGTTATTTTCTTGGGTCCTTGTAATACCACTCCTACTGCTGCGCCTAGGTTTCCCAAAGCCCCGTCCGTGTGAAGCTTCCATATATCTCCTTCAAGGCTAGGTGTTACAGATTCTGAACCCTCCATTTGACTTTCACCAGAGAATTCAGCTATAAAATTAGCCAGTATTTGTGCTTTCATCGTCATGCGGGATTCATACCTGATGTCAAACTCACCTAGTCTGATAGACCATTCCACTAATCTTCCTGAAGTTTCGACTCGGTGCAAGAGCTTTTTTAATAGATAGGATGTTCGGACAATAATGGTATGCGATTGGAAATAATGGTGTAGGGGATTCGCTGTTGTGAAGATGGCGAAGGCCGACTTTTCTACACATGGGTATTGGAGTTCGGCCCCTCTTAAGACTTTGCTCAGGTGATAAACAGGATACTGCTCGCCGTCCTCTTCCCTAAGCAGTACAGAAGCCACTGAACTCTCAGTTGCTGCCAAGTACAAGTACAAATACAAAGGCTCGTCTTTCTTGGGCCTACTCAGGAGTAGAGTGGAGGATAAAAATTCTTTAATTTGGTCGAAGGTGAGCTGGCATTGACTGTCCCATTTAGACCCTCTTAACTATTTCAATGTTTGATAAAAGGGCATCCACCTTTTAGCCGAATAGGAGATAAATCTCCCTAAGGCAACTATTCGATCGTTTAATTACTGAACTTCATGTATATTGGCGGGTGGTTTCATCTCTATAATTGCCTTGATTTTCTCAGGGTTCGCCTCTATTCCCCTTTGAGATATCATGAAGCCTTAGAATTCTCTTGCTTTAACCCTGAAATTGCACTTCTTAGGGTTGAGTTTCATGTCGAACTTATTCAAAATACCAAAGGCTTCTTATAGGTCTTTAGGGTGGTCAGCAGCTCGGATTCTTTTCACTATCATATCATTAATAAACACTTCTACTGCTCACCCAATTTATTCTTTAAACATGTTGTTAACCAGCCTTTGGTATGTTGCACCCGCATTTTTCAGTCCAAAGTGCATAACCCTGTAATAATAAGTGCCTCGGTCTGTGATGAAACTAGTCTTCTCTGCATCCAACTCATTCATCCTTATCTGGTGGTACCCTGCTGCTGCATCTACAATGCTGTACACTTCATACCCAGCTGTTGAATCCACTAGTTGGTCGATGTTAGGCAAGGGGTAGGAGTCTTTTGGGTATGCTTTGTTTAGATCTGTGAAGTCAACACACAGTCTCCACTTCCCATTAGGTTTGGGCACCAGAACCATATTTGCTAGCCATTGTGGGTAATTCGCCTCTCTTATGGATCCCTCCTTTAATAGTTTATCCACTTCTGCTGCTATGGCTTGTTGTCTTTCATAGCCATGGTTTCTTTTCTTCTGTTTAATGGGCTTGAAGCTAGGGTCTATGCTGAGCCTGTGAGAGATGATGTTCGAGTCAATACCGATTATATCCTCTGTAGACCATGCGAAGCTGTGTGCATATTTCTTCAAGACTACTTTTATGCCTTCTTGTACTTTGCCTAGTAATTCAGCTCCGAGCTTTATGTTTTTCCCTTCCTCTATCTCCCATGTGATTAGTTCGCCGATTGGCTCGGGGCCTGAATCTCCTTTATTTCTTGGGATATCGAAAGGAGGGTGCTCCGCCGGTTTAGCCTTTGAATCCTCTTCTGGCATCCACATGATTGGCAGGGTCAGTGAGAGACCCTTTAGAGATACAACATATGCTTCTCTGGCTACTTTCTGATCGCCTCTCACAGCCATCAATTCACCATCATCAGAGTAAAACTTCGTGGTTAAGTACTTGATGCTTGTTACTGCTTCTAGTTTGTACAAAGCAGGTCTTCCCAATATGGCATTATAGGGGAATTGGAGATCTGCTAACATGAATTCTAGTTTGAGCTTCCTTGAAGATTCCTTTTCACTGAGTTCCATATATAGGTTTACTGCTCTTGCCACCTGAACCGGCTTACCTGCTAAACCAACAAGGGGGGTACGAATGGGTTTAAGCTTTGAGGAGTCTAGTTTTAGAGCTTTGAACACTTCCATGGTTATCAGGTTGACTGCATTGCCACCATCTACTAGAATTCTTTTCACCAAAAAGTTCTCTAAGATACCCTGAATCACCAATGCATCATTATGTGCCATTCGAACTTGCTCACCATCACTTTTAGAGAATGAAATGGGCTGTCTAGGGTTAGATTTTTGTGGGGGTAAGATAGAGTATATCTCTCTAGCTCTCCTTTTTCTTACTGAGTTACTATCACTTCCTGCCAAACCACCGAATATGGTATGAATGGTTCCTATGGTTCGAACCCCCTTATCACACTTGCTTGATTGTCCTTCATCTTGCTTGCTCTCCCCTACAACTGCTTCAATTTGCCCCTCTGTATGAGGCGCTCAATTTCTTTTTTTAACTGCCAGCAATCATCAGTTTCATGTCCCGTGTCTCTATGGAACTCACAATACTTACTTCTATCCCTACGGCCCGTCGCATCATCCCTCATCTTTTTAGGATAAGTCATGAGATCCAATCACCCTATTCCTTAATCCATGACAAAATTTGCGATCGTGGTCTATTTATTTGAGTGAACTCAGCACCCTTCCAAAATGTGTCACCTCTAGAGTATGGGGTTCGGACAGAGTAGCTAGCTCTAGTAGGTCAGATAGGCGACCTCCTCTTAGGTGAACGCCTGCTTCCAACGGGCGAATGCCTCCTGGGTTTATGTCTCTCTTCTTTAGTTGGCTTGCGCTGCTGCTGAATCTCATAAGCTTCGTCCAATTTAGTGTATTTGTGAGCTCTCGCCATAAGTTCGTTGAAAGTTGAAGGTGGGTCAATGTTCAAACTTTCGAACAGCTTGTTGTATTTGCAATTCTTGGCCGATGCACTGACCGCTACTTCATCGTTCAAGTTCTCCACTTGCATGGCTACCCTTTGAAACCTAGCCACATATTGGCGTAAGGTTTCTCCCTCTTCTCTTTTCAAATCTACCAGGTCAAATGAAATTTTTCTAGATGGGATTCAGGTTATGAACCTATCATGGAATGCTATGGCTAGTTGTGAAAAAGAATGGATAGACCCGATTTTGAGTGTTTGGTACCATTCTTGTGCGACACCCTTGAGGGTGATCGAAAAGACCTTACACATCAAGTCTTCTGAGCTAGTCTGCAGGTACATGATGGTTCGAAAAGTGGCCAGATGACTCCTAGGGTCAGTGTCACCATCATATGATTGAAAGGTAGGAAGTTTGAACTTGGATGGAAAGGTTGCTGCCAGTATGGTGGGAGATAAAGGTGAATCCTGGCAGAGGGCATAATCTCCATTCTTCTTTGACTCCTTACACTCCCACACTATCTCCTTAACTACATCCCTGAGGTTTGCCTCATCCAAAATTTGAGTGTGGCTTACCTCTTAGCCACGAGTATGGGTGGGTTTTGACTCAGCTTCCTAGTATCGATCAGAGAGAGAATGAGCTGGATGTCTAGGCGAAGGTGGGTGAACCTTTCCTTCATGAGGGAGTGAATCTGTGGATATGGGAGGCATGATGGGATCACCTCAGGAGTTGAGCTCTCCAAAATACTCTTCAAGACAGTTGTAAATTGGGAGTAAGCTTGAGCCAAGGTGACTGCTACTTGGGGATCGGTTAGGTGGGAGAGTCAGGGTGATTGGGTGGCCAGGTTCGGCTTGTTCAGCTGTTTGGTTTTCCAAGTTAGGGTTTCTATGGGGATTGGCGACCATGATGAATCGAGAGCTGCAAATTGGCTAGGGCTAGGATTAGGGAGAGGTTAAAGGTGTGTTCCACGCTCACCACACCAATTTTTAAACTCTCAAAATTTTGGGAGAGAATAATTGTGATTAACCCAATTTTAGGGTATATTTACCGTATATATAGTGGAATCCGAATAGTCCGTATCAAATAAGGATTCCGAATTCTGATTTATTTCCTATTTAGATTTTTTTTAGGAGTCTATTAAAATAATTTTATTATTATATGTTAACAGTTCTATGGAAATTTTAAAGCCAGACTTGTTGTAAAGGGTTTTCTTATAAACAAACATAGATTATTTTGACACTTTTGCTCCGGTTACTAGAATTTCATCAATTCGAATTTTGATAGCTCTAGCCTCAATTTATAAACTTTTTATCCATCAAATGGATGTGAAAACAACCTTTCTAAATGGCGATTTAGAAAAAAAAATTTATATGGAACAACCTGAGGGTTTTGAGATTTATGGCAAAGAAAATAAAGTTTGTAAACTTTTAAAATCTCTTTATGGCTTTAAGCAAGCTCCTAAATAGTGGCATGAGAAATTTGATCAAGCTTGAATTGGAGATGGTTTCACTTAAATTGAAGTGGATAAATGTGTTTATATAAAATTAGTTGGCAGTGATTATGTGATTGTGTGATTATATGCTTATATGTAGATGATATGCTTATTTTTAGTACTAGTCTTGAGTTAGTACATAAAACAAAAATTTTTCTTGCTTTCAAGTTTGATATGAAAGATATGAGAGAAGCAAGTTTAATTTTAAGAGTTAAAATCATAAGGAAAAGTGATAATATTTTACTATCACAAGAGCATTATATTGAGAAACTTCCTAAGACGTTTGGACACTATGATGTTACATCAATAACCACTCCTTATGATGCAAACTCTCAATTAAAGAAAAACAGAGGTGAACCTGTTGCTCAATCTAATTACACACAGATTATTGGAAGTTTGATGCAGTTAATGAACTTTTCTCAACTTAACATAGCATGTGTTGTATGTAGATTGAGCAGATATACATATAATCCAAATAATGATCATTGGACTACATTGGTCAAGATAATAAAGTATTTGAAAGGTACCATGAACTATGGTATTCTATAATAGTGGATTTCTCATTGTGTTAGAAGGATACAGTGATGCTAACTGGATCTCAGGTTCATATGAGACAAAATTCAGTGGTAGTTATATATTTACCCAAGGTGGTGGTGTGGTTTCTTGGAAATTAGCCAAACAAACAATTATTGCCAAATCCACCATGGAGTCAGAGTTTATTGCTTTAGAGTTGGCTGGGAATGAGGCTGAGTGGTTGAAAAACTTCTTAGCAAATATTCTATTGGGAATAAAACCAACACCTTCTGTGTCTATGCATTGTGATTGTCAAGAGACAATAGCAATCACAAAGAATAAGACCTCTAATGGCAAGAATAGACATATTCATCTAAGATATGATGTGGTTAAGCAACTGTAAAAAGATGGAATTATATCAATTGATTATGTGAAGTCAGAAGTGAATTTGGTCGATCTTCTGACAAAACCATTGGGAAGGAAATTAATAAATGAAATAACGAAGGGAATAAAACTACAGCCAATTTGAGAAATCACGATGATGGCAACCCAACCTATGTGATTTGCGATCCCATGAATTAGGTTCATATGCATAATAACAAGTCATTAGTTGATTTGTTAAGCACTATTAAATTATATCCCTCCTGTGGTGTAGATAGTGCAAAACTGTAATAAAGAGTGAAGGTGATTAATACTCTTAATCTCATTCCATGACCTTTATAAGCGATGTACTATATGTAATGTATATTGATGGAATGACCTATATAAGTGTGGAGCATAACCGCTCCTATGAGATTGATGGCGAAATTTGTATAGTACTCATGCATAACCAGGCTTACGCATGGCTTATTGGCACACAACTATGTTAAACAGTAGAATGTTAGGAGTGTATAATGTAATTAATGAGTATCCCTTAGTCTACAAAAGAAATATTTGGTTCATAGAAACCTAAAGTTTCACCAAATAGTCAGTAGATCATTTCTCATTTTTCTAGTTAGTTCATAATATTCAATACACCAGAATTGATGCATCATAATCGAATGCGAGAAAAAGAACCCATCAAATATCTTTGAGTTATCATTTTGAAATATCTGGAGAATTGTTGTAGTGTATTTGAAAAAGAAACTTTATCCCACATCGAGTAGGTAGAAGTTTTTGTGTTGCTTTATAATTAAACTCCTCTTATTGGGCTAGTAAAGAGCTAAGAGGAGTTGTTAAAAGGAGTTGTGTTGCTTTATACTCAAATGCTAGTCGAATTTTTGACTTGTTAAAAGTTTACTTTGATTTCCCGAATTTTTCTCAACATTATTATTTTTTTTGAGAAATTTTTCTGATTTTTCTCAAATGTTACGATACTATTTCAAATTTTCACCCCATTATTTTCTTATACAATGGCTATAAATACCAAACAACTCTATCTTTGAAACACATCGGAAAAACACGCTTGCTCTTTTCTTCTCTCTTTTGCTGGGTTCTATTGCGCTCTCTCTCTCTCTCTCTCTCTGTTGTTCCTGCTTCCTGTTTTAAGTTAAAATTAAAATAGAAGAGCTTGTTGAATTATGGTGGACACATCCACAGTTGGAAATTATCCTTAAGGACAGTATTCACACGACTCAAGCTATACTTGCAGTAGTTTCTCTCTCATTTTCTTTTATTATTTCCAACAACTCTAAGTAACCTTACTTTCTCTGGCTAAAAATTTCCAGTTCAATAATGGCTCAATACTAAGTTTAGGCACTATAAATTTATTCAAATTGATATTTTAATTGTTAATATTATTATTGTTTGTACTATCTTCACACGATGAAGAGCTTGGTCTTGCAACACAATAAACAAACAAATTAATTATTACCTATTACAAAGAACTTCGGTGTTAAGCGTGCTCGCTTAGCAGAAATCCTAGGATGGGTCTTACCGATCCAGTATGAGATGATTCTTGCTTAATCCAAAATGTACAATTCTTTTGATGGTTAGAGTTAGGGCGTGATAGTTTGGTATCAGAATCAGGCCCCTTCAATAGATGTATGTTTCGAGAACAAACCACGAGGAAGCTAGTGGGCCTGTGACATCTCGACTTAGCAAAGTTATCTTAAGAGGATGGTAGAGCAGAGCTCCTGGCTAGCTTCTAGGTTGGCAATTAGCTAGTGTTGTAGAATGTGGGACACAGGAATAAATCATATCATATATTGAAAAGAGAGAAAATAATCATCAAGGCGTCTTTCAGTGGAATGGCTTAGAGAGTTGAAAGAACTCCAGGAATAAACGTGCTCGCTTAGCGAAAATTCTACGATGTGTGATTTTTTGAAAGGTTTTCATTTTACTTGCAGGACAAAATAGTGTGGGTCTTGCTGATGAAGTATGGGATAGTGCTAGCTTGATCCAAAGTGGGCAATTTCTCTAGTAGTTGGAGTCAAGGCGTAACAATTAAGTATTTGTTATAGCTTGCATTTGGTCTTAAGTAAGGTAACCAACTTTTAATTGAGGTTGACATCTTTTTAAGTTTTGACAAAGCTCTTATTGGACTTACTAGTTTTCCAACACGAATAGGCGTACCGCCACAATAATTTTGTTAACCATTCCATCAAACATCAGAAGGTTAAGGATTTTCAAGAATTTAGGACATATAGAATGTAAAGATTCATCAATCTAGGGAAGAACATAATGGGCAAAAGGGAAGATAAGGATAAGGAGACTGGAGGAAAAATAGAGATTGAAAAATAAATGAGATAACTGAAATAAAAAGTAAAAAGTTTATAATGTGTAGTTCGATGATGATCATATTGCACTATTTAGAAGTTTATTTATAAGCTGGCAAGAAGATGAAAGATGAAAATCTTAATCAAAGAAAGTACTAAAATGTCCTAATAAATCCTAATGTACTTTATGGTATTTACAAAAGAACCCTCTTATGTACAAACACATAAGATATCTCTACTATATATAAATATGGGAATAAGGAGAAGAAATAATGAGATTTTCGATATCGCCTTTAATGAAATGTAGAATATTTTTAAATAGCATTAGTCGTAGCCAATTCGAAAATTACATTTTATGCCAACGAATGTTTAGGTTACTACTTCGACACTTTTCTCCCTTAAATAAGGTCGAGAGTTCAATTCTCATGGATGGAATAAATATTCGCTGGGAGTACTTTATCTTTTTGTAGGCTGACTTGGTGTGAGCAGGATTTAATTCTAACCACTAGATTTGGGATACTTGTGGTTAAGACAAAAAAAAAATTACGTTTTATTATTTAATTAGATATAATTTCTAAAAGTTATTTTTTAAATAAATAAACATATATAATAAAAAAGACAAAAAAGTATATTTTTCTTTTTTTTGTATAGTTGTGGGAAAAATTATAAGTTTATTTGGCAAATATATAACGTTTCTTTTATTTAATATTTTTTTATTACTTAATTAACTTATTTATTTATTTTAAATATGTAACTTAGAATAATTGAGAAATAAATTACTTGAATAAACTTATTAACTGATCAATATTGGATCCTAGCATGATTTGCTTTGTAATTTTCGTTTATTAACTTGGCTTTATTTTTTTTTTTGTCCATCAAAATCAAATTTAATTAAATTATAGTATTTTCAAGATTATTTTTGAAATTTCAATTGATAATTTTTTAATATAATTTATTTCTTATAATAGTTTGAGTTTTTAAAAGAGTTTTATTCTTAATAAAATTATTTATTTATTATTTTTTTTCATTATTTAACTAATTTGTAACCACTATCACTTTAATTTAGTAAGAGATTTATATCTCTTAATAAATAGATGGTCTTCTGATTATACATTTTTAGTTGTTTTGATATTCTTTTTTTTATATCCTAAATATGTTTGATTTGATAGACAATGATATTTATTTATAATATATATAAAAGTACGAATGGGGGGAACATTTGGTCCCCAAAACGCCTTTAGGTATTCTAATTAATAAAATATATTATTAAGGACAATTTATTTTTAATAGCTGAGTTGAGACCACAATGTGTTTATTTTCTTATTCTAATTATTATTATTATAATTTTAATCTAATCCTATTCTAATTAGGAATTTATTCTTTAATACAATTTTGATTATCTATCTATAATTAATTAATTAATCTATAATCTATAATTATATATAAAAGTACGAATGGGGAACATTGGGTTCCCAAAATATCCCTATATACTCTAATTGATAAAAAATATTATTAAGGATAATTTAGTCTTATTACTATGAGATAACTTTTAATTTTGTTGATATTTTATTTGTAATAAAGATAATTTAATTCTATTTTAATTAGTAATTTTAAATCTATTATGATTATACATTTTTATATCTATAATATATATAAAAGCACGAATGGGAAACATTTGGTCTCTAAAACGCCTCTATGTACTCTAATTAATAAAAAATATTATTAAGAATAATTTAATCTTATTGCAACGAGATAACTTTTAATTTTATTGATATTTTATTTACAATAAAGATAATTTAATCCTATTTTAATTAGTAAATTTTTAATTCTATTATGATTAGGAATATAATTTAATAAAAATATATAATTTAATAAATATTAAATTATGCATTTAAATT
>CANUEX010215775.1:0-41650 GCA_948099535.1 Jatropha multifida | reverse complement strand
GAAATTACATGGGGAGTCCAAATATGTGCTCACTTCAAGCTGGTTGTGCATATCTTGGCCGGAATTAGCCTTCACAACCGCCTCGCCACTGTCATCCATGGCGATTTTGTCGATTGAGCCCGTCGCTTGCAATTGTTGAGGGAAAAGCGTTCAGGAGATGAAGACGAACTGATCGGGACTAACCCCCATGCCTGGAATCGCCAGAAATGAAGCAAATCACTAGAAAACACCACCGCTCGGCGACGCAACCTTCCAATCGCGATTTCTCCCGATTCTAACCTCTATCCTGCAAGTTAAGACCACCCATGAACTGCTCTGATCAAGCTCTTGCATTTAGAGTCCTTGATCGCCTGATTTAATGGCCGGTGGCCGGAGAGCAGAGTGAGAGAAGGGGAAGGGGGCATTGATCGGGGAGAGAGAAAACGCAGGTGAGAGATTTTTTTTATTTTATTTTATTTTATTAATTTATTAATTTATTTTATTATTATTATTTATTTTAATTAAATGGTTTAGGTTCAATTTGAGCCGATTTGGTCTAAACCAACTATTTCGCCTAATTCCATTTGATTTAAGGGTTTTTCAACTGAGTTAGACTATTTAAATTCGGTTTTCGATTCGGTTCGCGGCATAAAATATTATTTTTGGCCAATTCTCATTGGTGAAAATTTACAATCAAATTTTAAATAAAAATTCTTTTAAAAATAAATTAATGGGTTATTTCATAGCCGATATACGTCATCCACTTATTTCATAATATATTTTTATTAGTTTTTTATAAAGTTAATTTTCATATATAAAATTGCATTGTTTTTAAAAATTCGATTTTGATAATATAATATTTATAGTTTTTTTAAAGGGATCATTACTAACTCATCTTTACGTGCGCTGCAAATTAACTATACTTATTTAATTTTTAAAATTGCATTATACGTTGATAATGCTCGTTATATTTTCATTTTTTATACTATTTTAATTTTTTATCTATATAATATTAAAATATAAGTTTTTATTTAAATTAAAATAAATACAATTGGTTAATTTGTAACATATAAACTACTTGCAATGTTATTTCTTATATACTTGATTCTATTTTCATATAATGAAGTGGTCTCAAAATAAAGTTCAACCCAATCTCTATACCCAGTCCTTTAGTCTCTAATTTATAAATACAGATTCTTAAAATCCTAATAAGTGCTAAAAAAGAAAAGCAAGTTATCCCTCAATCCCAACCCTTATCCTCAATCCCAAATGATTTTCTATATACAGCTATGATGAACCGTCCTAAAAAGATAGTCTACTTTCTATTTTCATACAAATTAAGAAATATAGTTAAAGGACAATTTTATTCATATAATTTTTCTATTATGCGCATCTTAAATAACACATGAGTATTGAAATAATAACTAAGTATTAATGAGGGCTATTGAAAATAAGGTAATTTAATAAGGTTATGGTAGACAATTCAAAGATTAACTATAATGCAAAAAATGAAAGCGGACTATATTTTGGGACAAACTAAAAAGAAAAAAATGGACTATCTTTTTTGGGGAGGTAGTAATAAATTTTTTTCACTGGTAGGTAAAAGAAAAGAAATGAGAAGATGATCTGAATTAATAATGGTAATCATTTTGACTATAATGATAGTATAACTTACCTAGTTCATTAGAAAAAGGAACATATGAATTGACATACAAACTCTTGAAACCCAAAAAATGACCCAAAATAGAAATATATGGTTATATATATTTTTTAATTTTATAAACACTATTTTCTTTGAAGTCAAACATATTTAGTATATAAAAGAAAAAATATCAAGAAATTAAAAATGCTTAATCAGGAGGTCATTTATTTATTGCAAGAGAAATTTAAATCTGTTAAAAAAAAGGAAAGTGGTTATAAATTAATTCAATAACGAAAAAAGAAAATAATAAATGATAAATTTTTATTAAGAATAAAATTCTTTTAAGAACTCAACGTATAATAAGAAATAAATTGTATTAAAAAAATTACCGATTTGAATTTTAAAAATATCCTAAAAATGTTAACGTAATTAAATTTGATTTTGATAGACAAAAAAAAAGCCAAGTCAATAAATAAAAATTACAAAACAAATCATGCTAGAATCCAATATTAATCAATTAACGAGTTTATTCAAGTATTTTGTTTCTCTATTTTAAGTAATAAAAAAAAAGATTATATAAAAGAAACGTTATATCCTTGCTAAATAAATCTACAATTTTTCATGTAACCATACAAAAAAAGGAAGATTATATTTTTTTCTTTTTTATTATATTAATTTATTTATTTAAAGGGTTAATTATAAATTTGGTGTCCGAACTTTGTGAAATATTCTATTTTAGTGTCTTAATGGAAACGTTTGCAATCAAATATTCGAACCCATTAAAAATTTTCAATCAAGTGTCACATGCTTACATGGCATGCCGAAATTCCATCTAAGACTTGTGGTATTATGCCACATTGAATAAATTGTTGACATGTTAAAAAATACTGACGTGTTAAGGGGTGACTTAGCAATCTTAATGGACATTAAAAAAAAATTTACTCATTTATCCTTCTCATTTTGCAACTAATATTATATATTTTTTGCAACTATTTCAAAGTCAAAACAAAAACAATAAAAAAAAGCACATCTTGAAAGGACTGAATTTTTTCCCAGGTTCCATATCTCAGCAACAACAAACTTCCACTCAAAAAAATCTATAATAAAGTATTATTTATGCATAATGAAAAGCAAACAAACACAACCCAACATCTATGTAAACAATATCTTGCGTCCATTTCACCAAAAAATTAAGAATACCTAAATCCAAAATAGCAACCCATGTGTGATAGATCTTGCGTACATTTCACCAAAAAATCAAGAATACCTAAATTTAAAATGACAACCCATGCATTATAGATAGTAAACGAAGAAACCCCAAAATCAATACTATGTTAGATTTTGAATCCAAAAATAAACAAGAAAAAAACAACCAAATCAATTGTTGCTCATAAGCCTTAGATCCAACTTGTATTATGGCTCTTGAAATACTGATCTTTAACTTCAAATCCTTGATTCTTAGCAGTGGGATTGTTCTTTCAACTCCTATTCTCTCTTTCTCAACAATGACTTTGAAGAGGCCATTGAGAGAATACAAATATTCGCATTGTTCTTTCTATGTTTGAAAGAAGTTGAAAAATCCCTAGATTGACGTTTTGTTTTTCCTGTCCTTTCCCCTGAAGATTATAATAAGGGCAAATTTAGTAACTCCAATTCAGCTAATGACATGGAAAACCCATTAATCTGACGTTTTATGTCTATTTGGTTCCTAATCAGCACATTTTAAATAGATAGGTGGGCTCCACAAGTCTTAGATAGAATTTCGGCATGCTACGTAAGCAGGCGACACTTGATTGAAAATTTTTAATGGGTTTGAATACTTAATTGCAAATGTTTTCTATTGAGACACCAAAATAGAATATTTCATAAAGTCCAAACACCAAATTTATAATTAACCCTTTAAAAAATAATGTTTAGAAATTATATCCAATCAAATAAAATGTAATTTTGTTTCGTATTCACTATAGGTATCCCGAGCCCACTGGGTCAAAACTAAATCCTACTCTCACCAGGTCAGCCCAAGAAGGGATAAAGTGCTCCCAGCGAGTATTTGCTCCATCCATGAAAATTGAACCCTCTTCCTCATTTAGGAGAGAAGAGTATCGAACCACTCATTCAAACACTCGTTGGTATAAAATGTAATTTCGAATTGGCTACCACTAAGGCTATTTTATGATATTTTAAAGTTCATGAAGAGCGATATCGAAAATCCCATTATTCTCCCCCCTTCCCACATTTATATATAGTATAGATTAGTCTTTTTATTGCGTGTGTAGCATATTTACTATTGTTTAACTTTTTTTATTTATGTAATATTAAAGCATAATTTTTTATTTAGATTAAAATAAAATACAACATTACACTTTTCCCTAAAAAATAATTGTAACGTTAATTTTATATAGTGAAGCGCTCTCAAAATAAAATTCAACCTAACCTCTAAACTTGATTTCAACCCTTTAATTTACACATATAGATTCTTGAAACCTTAATATTAGTCCAAAAGGTAAATCAAATCATCACTCAATTCCCAACCCCATGTCTACATCCTAAATCAATATTTATATATATTTATAATGGAAAAGTAAAAAATAAAATAAATATTTCTTACTATTAGATAAAAGAAAACAATAAAAAAGTGATTTGAATTGTTCAAAAATAACACTTTTGAATGTACTTTACATCCCAAAGTTTCAAGTGCAACTTAATTTCTATCAACACATTATCTAAAACTTACAAAGTTTCTGTGAACTCATTACATGACCATTGCCTCATATAGGATTTGCTGAATAAGGACATCATTACTAAGGGAACGGTAAATGCTGGCCTTTATTTCTTGTCCAAAGATTCATTTTGCAAATATAATGTACATATAGTTTCTTTCAGTTGTAAAAATCATCCATCGATTCTTAGCCAATGTTGTTTTTGCCCGAGGCAAAAGTCAATGACATGTTTCCACTCAAGTGTTGTTCTTTCTCTCTACTTTTCACCTCAACTAGAAAATTCCCCCTACCATCTAGATTATCAACCATATGTTTCACATTGCTTTTCGCCAAAAGGGAGTCATTGCTTTTGGCGGGCTTGTAATTGCCATTGCATTTAGTTTGAACCTTTTCACCCTTGATGACCCACCTATTGCACCATTACCTTCAGTCAATAGCATAAATCACAAAACTCTCATTTATATGGGTTTATTCAAGAAACGCAATGGAGTTTCGATCCTAATCAATAAATATGGAGAAAAACTCACGCTTCCTGAAAATGGCATTCCACTACGTAGCCTCACCACTGACCCTATTGCCAACATAGACAACTTGCCAAATGATCTAGCAGAGTCCCTTCCGCCTTCATTTTTCTTGCGTCATGTCTTAGAGTGCTTACAACGCATTGAGGACAACATTCACCAGCTAACCAACACCATCCTCCGCCTCCTGCCTGGCTTAGACGACTCGCCATCCTTCTGAGATTGTCCATGTTTTATTTTACGATTTTAGAATTTTTCATTTTTAATTTCCAATTATGTTTTCGTGCATTTCTATGTATGTTATTTTCCCTTCTTAAGTTGTATTGTTCTCTCTTTAATTTAGCATCTGACTCTTATTATTAGTTCTTCATTAATCATTGTTCTTATTTCATTTTCTTTGTTATATTATTTTATGTACATGCATAAATATATTTGTTGTTTATGGAATGAATGATGCTCACCTTAATATCTTTTTGAGTTTTGTTCAAAATTGAGCATGATAGAAGGACTGATGTCCACATTGAGGACAATGTTGAAACTAAGTGTGGGAGGTATGCTTAAACTGCATTATTTTTATTGTTTTCATTTGAAATGATCTCTCAAAAGAGCTTCTCATAGATCATTTCGGCATCATACCTTTGCTGTTACTTCCATGGATTTTTCTCTTGAAATTGTCCCTACAAAATTTCAAAAATTCATGCATTTTTCTGTCTATTGATTTAATGTTACATATTGAGAAGCAGGAAATTTTGATGAATGTGCATAAAATTGTTTTTAAAATAACTCAAATTTGCTATTGAATATTGAATTCTTGGTTTCTTTTAAGAACGAGAATCGGTTAAATCCTTCAGCCTTGATTTCTCATTTAAGTGTAAAATCACTCACTTTGGGATTGTACTTTAAGACTGGAACTTGCTATTTACCTTTATAATTGTGGAAACTAGATAATACATGGGTAGAATACAATTTGCTTGAGGAAAATTATGTGTAAAAGGTGTTAAGACACAAATCCTAGAAAACATTTTTCCAAGACTTTCGAAGCGAACTAAAGGAAAATGGGACACCATTAAGGAGGGACAAGTGCACAAAAGTTATAGGGACATGATTCAGACATTTCTTTGAATTTAACCACATTAAACCTTCCATCCTACCCCTTTATAATTTAACCCTTGTGAGCCCCTTTGAGACTTTTATCCATTTTCTTTCAAAATAGCCCATATGAAGAAAGTTATTTTTTTGATTTTTTAAGTAGCAAACTTAAGGAGATTGGACTATACCATACGAGAGAATTTTCCTGCTCTAGAAACTGCATGAGATGGTCTATTCAAGTTTAAAAATTTTAAATAAAAGAAGTAAGACCATTAAGAACCATTTGCTAGAAAATTGCATTAAGAAGTCTAATAATCTTAATCAGTAAATGGGACACCATTAAGGAGGGACAAGTGCACAAAAGTTCTCTATATTTCTTTTTCTCTAAAGATCTCTTAGTAAAAAAAAATGCAAAAATAAAGGGAGAAACAAAAGGAGAAAGAAAAGAAGCAAATGAAAGGACTTATTGGTGCATAACATGAAGCTCTCTCGAACACAATAGTCTAAATCTTCCTCATTTTTCAAACTTTGAAAATCGAAAAGAATATTTTCTCACTTTGAGCCTTATCCAAAACATTTTTTGATATTAAACCATATTAACCCCCTTTACCCCGTCACAACCCTGAAAAGACCTATTGATTCCTTGAAGTTGTGTTTCCTTTATTAGTGGAGAAAGTGTTGTGAAATTTGCCTATGGGATTTGAAAATTCAATCATATATCTAACTATCTATTCATCTAGCACACATTTTTTTCTAAAGGCATGTTTGTGTCTTCCTAAGTTCATTTATTTCCACATGATTGAAGTAAATGTGAGAAGTTGTTAAAAGGAACATGATCTTAGTTGAGTGTGTCAAATACTTCTTTGATTATGATAGAGCTTTAGGATTAATTAATCTCTCACTTGAAATTTACCTTTAATTTCATATGTGAGTATGAATTGAGCTGAGATTTTTCATTCATTGCATAAGCACATTTTGCATTCCTTAGGGACAAGCAACGGTTCAAGTGTGAGAGATTTTGATAACAACAAAATATGCATGTATTTTACCATTTATTTTAATTAAATTTAGCTCTATTTTGAATATTAAAATAAGAATAAATATCCATTTTGCATAATTTTCTCTCTTTATTGGATTTACACATGGATCATACCAACATTTGCTATTTTTAGCAAAAATGGACCAATTATTATCCATTTAGCATCAAACTAAGGCAAAGAAGGTTATTGAAGCCTTGTAAATATTGAAGACCAAGTAACACTCCTGGAGAGCCAAAAGAGCCCAAGTCTAACGTTCAAAAATTTAGAAAGAAAGAATGGTGAAAAATTGATCAACATGGACAGCTGAGAACCAAGCACGAAGTGAGCTGCGAAACGTCCTCCTGACAGATCGTTTGGACTTAAACGCTACAGTTTTGACAAGAGGATTGTATCCAGCCTTGTGAGCAATCTGCTTCAATATTTTTTATTCACTTTTTGCATGGTGGAGAACAACTTGGCAAGCTCAAGTTGTGCAAGTTGTTAAAGAGGACGTGGACCAATAGAGGCCAATCAAAGACTTCACCACCCAATTAGCCTAAAGAAAGAAGAAAGATCAAGTAATGTGGAAAAACCTAGACCAAGACAAGATAACCTTCAAAATGATCTTCTGACAGATCACTTAAACTAAAACTATAACGTTTTGGAAGAAATAATGCACCTGGTTTAGATGCATCTCCTCATCTGATTATTTTATTACTTCTTTCTCTTCACATGGGCGGTGGAGACAACCTTTGTAGATGCAAGTGGTGCAAGTTGACAAGAAGATGATGTAGACTAATGATGAGCAAAGAAGAAAAGTCTATACAAGGAAGAAAGAAGGAAATCAAAGGGGTTGGACACTTGCACACCTTAAAGAATTCTTTGGCACTTGTTGCCGCAAGGAAGCAGGAGAGGAATTAAGTGGCCAATCACAACTTCAGCAAATATTAAGAGAGAGAGAGTTAATAGTTTTAGCTAGTGTTATTATAAATATAAAAGAAGGAAAGGAGACATTAGCCAAGCTAGAACGTGGAGCTCAGTGGCAACTAATTAAAAAACCTCAAGTTTGTTATTCATGGCTTTTATTCCTTTTGTGAATCTTATTTGTGTTAATTTATTTGTAATAATGCTAGGCTAAATATTTGAATCTAGTTATGGAATTTATCTATTAATTTAAAAATGCAACTTTGAATAATTTAATTTATGTTGAATGTTTAACTCCTGATTTAATATATTGAACTTAATACCCGTGAATATATCAGGATCCTATTTTTGCATGATGTTAGATCTATTTGAACAAATCGAAAGGGTGACAAATTAGGTTAGATGTCACATATTAGACCTGGAATTTCTTTCTAGACCTAGAAATAGGCTAGGTTCTTTGAGGATAAAAGAATTAACACTAGCTTAATAAATTAAAATTGTGTTAGGCTACAAAAGTAGAAATGCATGATTTTAATAGTCCATTTAAACTCGAAAGAGGAATCTGGATACTTTAGGTTAGTTCTCCTTCAAGAATTGTCATAACGTTTTAACCATATTAGGCTCGAAAGTAGATTTCATATGGTTGTAGAGGTCCAATTAAACTCGAAAGAGGAATTTGGACACCATAAATTAATTATTCAGAGTTTGCACCCAAGAATTAATAAAGACCCCATAACTAGACCAACTCAATAATTATTTGTTGAATTTATTTTTAATTATCTCCACTTGCTTATTTTAATTTGAATTTATTTAATTTAATTGCATCTTAGTTTAATTCAAACTCCATTTAATTTTGGTCTTCCTAATAATTGTCGAATATAACAAATTAATAGCCTATTCCCCAATCTCTGTAGGACGATAATTTTTTTACTACTTATACGACCCGTATACTTGCAGAATGCAAATGCACTCTAATTGAGATTGATCAATATCTAGATCTAACCTCTGTCCCACTAGATTTCTAAAGGTTCTAGTCAACCTCTACTCTTTTTGTTTTTGCAGAGAATAGAAACTCACATCAAGACATTAAATCGCACATAAGGAGAAGGTCTCTTGGTAACATATTACACCATAGCTTTTCACCTAAGCTATTACACAAAAGTTTTTTTGTTTAAAAGCCTCTAATCCATAATATATTACAACAATCTATATGGACAGAGAGAAACGCAATTATAAGCACATGAGGAGTAAAAATAGATTTATAAAACAAAATTGAAGTTCAAAATTGTTCTTCAAAAAATGTGGTTAAATTTTTTTTCACTTAAAAAATCTCTTCAAGCAAATAAATGAAAAGAAATTTAGGGGGAAAAGAGAGAGAGCTTTGAAAAATATCTCTTAAAGCAATGGACTCTCACTCTTGCAAAAATCACCACGTTTTTAAAAGAAGGAAAATGTTTTTTATAAGGCGATAAAGATCCTATGGAAATCTTTAGCTTTAATGAGTATTTTGAATTTCCAAAAATAAAAAGTCAATGAATCTTTTACAAATACTCGTTTATTTGTTATAAAAAATGTTAAAGTCAAAATCTTTTTAATTTAGGTAAGTGGAATTAAAAGATCAAATATTTGACTTTTCCTTTTTAGGCAACTTTTGAAAAATATCTCAAAAAGATTTTTAAGAGAGATGAAAATAGATTTTATGGTTATAAAATAGTATTCTCTCTATCCTACAATGAATTCTAAGATACTAACCTCTAAAAGATCTTCAATAATCTTCATTGTCTTCAAAGAATCTTTGATTGTAGGAGCTTGTCTTCTTTAGAAATTTCCATATTAAAAATCTGCATAAAACAACTTAGCACATATAATAATATTAAATTTATTTATTTTGCATCATCATCAAAATCTCAAGATAAAATTGACCCTTGAGCCAACAATCTCCCCCTTTTTTATGATGACAAAATCAATAAATTCATCAAATATAAAATCATATGCTCCCCCTAAGTTTATGCATATGAACAAAATACAAGTTCTAAACATAATGGATTTATCATGAAGCAGGGTTAGAACACATATAAAAACTCCCCCTGAATAAGTGCAATTAAAGCATAAGGAGTTTAGAACAGAGCATAAAAATAGAAATTGACTTTAGAATATTAAAAATCTGCATAAAACAAATATTAGAACAAGAACATCACAAGATTAGAATAGGAAACAAAAAGATTAAGTACTTAATAAATACGCCTGTGTTTTCTTGTAAATACTCAAGCGCCAGAATGTACCTATTTATTCTCCCCCTTTTTGTTGTTATAAAAGAGGGTTATCAGATCAGAGCAAAAAAGTAAAAATACAAAAATATAAAATTTTAAGTTACCAATAGAAACATTAATAAACAAAATAAGAAAAATAAATGGAATTTTAGAAAATAATCAAAATCTATAACTAGAATAGGTTAGGAGGAAGTCACTAGGCTTTTGAATCTATTCTTTGCCTTTTAAAACACCTGAGATTTTGAGCAGGCAAAGCTTCAGCTGGATTCTCAAATCTTTGAGAAGAAGGATGCAGAGGAGGTTTGCCTCTCCAATCTAGTTTTCTGCCTTGAAGACATTTAAATCTCTTTGGCTTATCAAAAGAAGGAGGATAGGGTGAAGCTTTGACTTTAAGAACAGCAAGTCTTCTTGCATTTATGATCTTCATTTTTTCCAAAGACTCAATGAGAGACTCAATATGTGTTCTACTACAGCCTTGCCATGCTTGAGCCTCATCAATTTCCCGATTTTGTTCTTCAATCAGTTCCTTCTCTATTTGAATGATTATGGACTTGTCACTTTTCTGTGCTGTTGAGGTCTATTCTTGGTTCTTTCTAACTTTGATTTCAAGCTCCTTTTCCTCTTCATCACTTATTTCTAATTTCTCAATTTCAATATCATTGGCATCTTCAACTGCCACTTCTTCCTTATCCTTTCTAGTTGTCTTAGGTTCATTACTTTCAAGATCCATAAAATCCTCTTTATCTTGAGTCACTTCTGTTTAAATATCAGCTTCTTTTTCTTATTTTATTTCTTATTTTTCTTCCTTTTTTTGTTCCAATTCTGACTCAACTTCTTTCTCCTTTTCTTTTTCTATTTCTACCTCTTTTCCTAATGAATAAACGGGAGTTGATATGATCTTCTTTACCTAACTGCCCGGGAAAGGCAACATAATTAGGAATTGTCTCTTTTTTAGTTTCTTTCTCCTTTTTTGCTTCTTCTAATCTTTCTTTTTCTTTTTCTAACTTCCCCTTTTTCTTCTTACCCTCAAATTTCCCTTGTTCTAAACTTACTTTCTCTTTTCCTTTCTTCTTTTTTGTTCTTTCTTTCTCAACTTTTCTTTTTCTAAACTCTCTTCTTTTTCTTTTTCTTCCCCATCTTCTTCATGTCTTAACTTTAAAGAATTATTATCTAATTTAGAAAAATTATAGCAACTCTTCTTTTCCAAATCTACTCCTAAAAACTCAAAAATAGGAGTTAACACCATAGCATAGGGTAGCCTTTTGGGATTGCTATGTATTTTATCACAAATAGCATGACACAGATTGAAAGGCTTCTTTTCAACTATGTGCCGCATTATGCACAATTCAACCTGATTTATATAAGTGAGAGAGCCGCTCTTAGGATAAAGATAGTGTACAACTAATTTGTATAGCCACTTCATATTCTCATTTAGATTAGAGAATTCAATCACACTCTATTTTTCTGTAGATCCCCTTCTAGTGATTTTCATTATAAATTCATCCTTTTTGTTCTCATCAACCCTAGCGGTTTCCTTAATCTTAGTTACCTTAGACACAATATTACTCAGGTCTATGTAGGATAACACTCTAGTTTCTCCACCAATTTTCATCGAAAATACTTTTTAGACCATTGGCTCTAAGAAACCTCACTACATGAGTTGCGTCACACTGTGATGACATGATTGAAAATTCTCACTGTGTGAGATGTGTCATGCTATGATGACTAGATTAAGTAACCTCACTGTGGGAGGTGTGTTACACTGTGATGACTTAATTGAAAATCCCCACTGCGTGAGGTGCAACACACTATGATGACTAGATTAAGAAACCTCACTATGTGAGGTGCGTCATACTATGACTACTTGGTTGAAAATCCCCATTGTGTGAGGTGTGTCACACTAGATGACTTGATTGAGAAACCTCACTATGTGAGGTGCATTACACCGTGACGACTTGATTGAAAATCCCCACTGCGTGAGGTGCGTCACACTGTGATGACTAGATAAGGAAACCTCATTGCATGAGGTGCGTCACACTATGACGACTTGATTGAAAATCCCTACTACGTGAGGTACATCACGCTGTGGCAACTAGGTTGAGAAAGCTCACTGTGTGGGGTGCGTCGCGCCGTGATGACTTAATTAAAAATTCCCACTGCGTGAGGTGCGTCACGCTGTGGCAACTAGGTTGAAAAACCTCACTGGGTGAGGTGTGTCACACTGGATGACTTCATGCTAGACGACTTGATTGAAAATCCTCATTGCGTGAGGTGCATCTCGTTGGATGACTTAATTTGAAAATCCTCACTGCGTGAGGTGCGTCATGCTGGATGACTTGATTGAAAATCCGCTGCGTGAGGTGCATTCCGCTGGACGACTTAATTTGAAAATTCTCACTGTGTGAGGTGCATCACGCTGGACGACTTGATTGAAAATCCTGACTTGGTTAGGTCGTCACATAGGACGACTTGGTTGACTAGCCTTATAGGGACTTACGGTGTGCCTCTTCAAGACTATTAAAATGACCGACCTCATGAGACTTACGGTGAACCTCTTTAAGACTGCTAAAAATGACCGACCTCATGGGACTTACGGTGTGCCTCTTCGACACTGCTAAAATGACTGGCCTCATGGGACTTACGGTTCACCTCTTTGAGAGTGCTAAAAATGACCGGCCTCATGGGACTTACGTTGTGCCTCTTCCAGAATGCTAAAATGACCGACGTTGTGCCTCTTCCAGAATGCTAAAATGACCGGCCTCATAGGGACTTACGGTGTGCCTCTTCGTGACTGCTAAAATGATTGGCCTCACAGGGACTTACGGTGTGCCTCTTTGAGATTGCTAAAAAATACCGACCTCATAAGGACTTATGGTGTGCCTTTTCAAGATTGCTAAAATGACCAGTCTCATAGGACTTACGGTGTGCCTCTTCAAGATTGTTAAAATGACCAGCCTCATGGGACTTACGGTGCGCATCTTCGAGACTACTAAAATGATCGGCCTCACAGGGACTTACGGCGCGCTACATAGGATGGTTAATTGAATTGACCAACCTCAAGGGACTTATGGTGCGCCTCTTTGAGACTCTTTGATGACCAATGTGTGACTCTATGTTGAAAGCATGGGTTCGTATTGAAATAAAGTTGAGGAAACTTACCTGGTGGTCGAGGGATTCCATTTTTGACTAGCGGTGATGCCTCTTCTTTTGTGGCAAGTCAAGACTTCATTTCTTGGCTATTTATGTAGTCTTCACTCATATTCCGTCATCGGGAGAGGCTTCTTTATCTAGTTCATGCTATGTTCGCCATGGGGAGGTAGTTTGACTCGTACCTTTGGGGTCAATTTTGGAGCTTCTTTTAATGTGTTATACCTCTTTTCGTTGCTAGAGATTCTTCTTGTGGGGCTTGCCCCAGTTCATTTTTTTGAATTCTTGTTGTGGGTTGCACCCCATTCTAAGCTTCTTTGTGTTGAGGACTTTGCCCCAATTTTATTCTTCTTGTTGTGTCTTGTTGTTGGCTTACCTTCTCCAACTTATGTTTTATCATGGGCTTTGCTTTTATTGCCGCTGATTTGGACCTTTGCCCCAATTTATTCTGAATAACCACTTGTTGTGGGGTTTGACCCAACTTATTCTTCAAATGTTGTTTAATCAGGGATTTGTCCCAGTTACTCTTGATTGCTTTTCCTCACAGGCTCTCCTTTGATTTCTTTTTATTGTGGGCCTTTTTTCTTTTATGGCCTCTTATTGCTAGTCTTTGCTCGAGTTTGTTCTAATTTATTATTTTTTATTATGGGCTTTGCCCCAGTTTATTCTTCGACTGTTGCTCGCTTAGAGTTTGCTCCAGTTTGCTTTGAATTGCCTTTGGTTGTGGGATTTTCCCTAGTTTATTATTCAATTGTTGCCTGTCTTAGGTCTGACCATAAGTTATTTTGAAATGCTTTTTATGGCGAGCTCTGATCCCACTTTATTCTTTGAAATTGATTGTGGTGTGCTGTAGACTTACTGTCTTGCAATTGTTGCCTGTCTTAGGCCTAACCATCAGTAATTTTGAAATGCTTTTTGTGGTGAGCTTTGATCCTACTTTATCCTTTGAAATTGATTGTGGTGCGCTGTAGACTTATTGTCTTTCACAATTATGGACGTTAAACTTTACGGACTGAGCTAATTGCCAGAAATGGAAATTGCTATTGAGATTGTCCCAAATCCTATAAAATTTAAAATAAAGACACTGCAAGCAATACTATGCATGAATCATATGCATGAATGATATGCAAATCTAATGCAAAATCTTATAATGCAGCTGGCTTGTATGGTTTGGCAATTTAAGGACTAGAAAGCTCACTCTGATCGTGGTGTCTGGCAAAAGTAGAGACATGAATTACTGGGCAGCCAGGAGTGTTGAGATTGGGGAAAAATCTTGATGGCTCCTGATGATGAATTTAAACCTTCGCCTTCTAATTTTTTGACACACTAAGTGGGTAGTTCATCGTCGTTGCGGCAAGAAATCCATTACCTGTGAGATCACTATGGTATCTTGACTTGATCTTGACCATACTTTATTTTTCATTTCCTTGTTTGGAATTCCCTCGACTGACATCACATCTGATGGACAGAAAGTAGGCAATTTGTCGTCTTTACTGTCATTGGAGGGGACACGGATCTTGGATTATTATGTCTGTTCCGGTTGCCTCCTATTTCGTTCTTCACTATGAGGTAGTGCTTCATATAGACATGCGGTGACTATGTTCCATTTTTGATTATTTTCCTTTTAACTCAGTTAAGGGGATCATTTCAAAATTTCCCCTTGCTTTTAGTCTGATGGGAAGTCCTCTCGCTCTTTAGATAAATATGCCACTAGTTAATCTCAAATGCTTTGATTTTTGCCACTAGCTTTTCTCTTTTATTCTTTCATTTGCCCTAACTTTTGCCTAGGTCACCTTTTTTAGATTTTCGACTTAGCAGACTTCTTTTTCTTTTATTTGCCCTAATTTTTGCCTAAGTTGCCCTTTTTGGGTTTTCAACTTAGCGGGATCTCTTTTTCAATGCTCTAATTTTTGCCTAAGTCATCCTTTCGGATATTCGACTTAGTGAGCTTTCTTTATTTTTTCCTCTTTTTTGTTTGGCTTGACTTGTGTCATATTCATTAGTCTAGGTGAGTAAAAAGCTTGAGAGGGTAAGGTCACCATCAAGATAAATGCTATGGGTCGCAACACTCCTCTTAGCATTGGAGACATCTGTTTAGAGTTTTGATAAGGAAATGGGAAATCCTTTTCCAAGTATCACTACTGTGTGCCGCAGATGGATCCGCTCATGAAGGTTTTTATAGCATATCACTGTGCCCTCGTACATGCTTCATATGCCCCTGTGTGGATCAACAATGGCTATGACCTATCATTTAGGTCATCTGACTCAATGATATGACCTCATCAGTTTGTTCTGTATTATACCATTTTGAGAGGAGGCTTTATTACATATGGATCCTCACCCCGCTTTATCTTTGCCTGTCAAAGTGGTATCATTGCTCATTTCTTTAATAGAGTTGACGCTTCAAATGTGAATACCATTGATGTACTGACTGTTTATCTGTTAGCAGGTCTGAACAGACGGATGCCTTAGAAAATGATGCTTGAAATGCAATGCATAATGATTTTACTTGAAATGTTTGAAATATTTCTTTTTATTCCATATCAATAATGTAAATTCATATAATTTTCATAATGACAAGGACTTAACACATCAAGCTTTAAAGTTAATAAAAACACAAAAGTTGAATTTAATCAATTGGGCTTTTCCATAAACGTTCATCTTAAACATAAAATTTCTTCAACCTGTCTAGATTGACCAATCTTGTGAGCTCATCACCTTCTAAATCTGGTATGTACATTGTGTCTGTCGAAAGCATTTTCTTGATCACGAATGGACCTTCCTCAACAAACTTGAATTCTTCCATGGGTCATGAATATTTGGCCTTGTCCGTTTTAAGGTTCAGTCTTGTACTCTTTATAACTTTGGACTAATTCTCTTATCTAAAGTGTTTAGACATCCTTCTTACCCTTAATCGATCCATGAAGATGGTATTAGGTCTCCTTCCATTCAAGAGAACTAATTCCTAATAATGGCTTTTGGCCCATTAGCATTCTAGTGTCCTGAATCTCATTATTCTACACAAGGAAAGTGCTTCTATCTCAAACTATAGCATCATCCCATAAACAAAAGGTGAGAACCTTCTCCATTTATAGACATGGTTGGTCTTGTAGATCCATGAAGCATTGTATACTCGGACGCAATGATCCTCTGACATTTTCCTCAAAATCTTTTATTTTTTTATTTTATTGTCCTTTTGTTTTGTTTTGCAATGCTCTAAATTTTGCTTAAGCCCCCCTTGTGGGTTTTCGACTTGACGACCTTCTTTCTTTTTTTCTTTTTTTTATATTCCTATTCATGGATTGCATTGCTCTATTTTCTTTTGAATGATATGGAAATAACTATTTATGCTCCATCCCTGTACTTTAAGTTCCATTTGGAGCTGAGCTTCATAATGGGAATCTCATACCTCTGAAGAAGATTCTTTTGGTGAATTCGGACATTTGTCGAGCATTGATATTCTTTGAAGAATTTTGTCTTATCCCCTCTTGAGAAATAACCTATTGTCAACATTATGAATTCAAATCCATTGGAACTCGATGGTGAGATCTTACCAGCAAAGTCTATTCCCCAATTTGCAGAAGGTTATGATAAAATAGGAAGATGTAATTTCGATGATGAAAATGTGACTTGGGTCTTCATGAACTTGTGGCCCAAATGCCTCTTCATGGAAGAAATATAATCTCTCTCTATTGACAACCAAATGAAATGTTATCTAGGAATCTCCTTTGCTAAAGTTTTTTGCTCATGTGGGTTGGTTACATTATTTTCTCTGCTTCCTTCATTAATACATTACTCACTAATATGTCGTTTGATGTTCTCTTGTTTGACAGACTGTCTAAGGCTGTAAACTATAGTGTCAAGCATTGTAAAGCTTCTTTACCATTTCGAGAAATTGGTTCAAGATAAATGCCTTTGGTCGTCCATTGTAGGATATCAAGAATCCATGATTGATCATCCTTCGAGAATGCTTTATTCCAAGCTCTGTAATTTGCATGTGAAGGCTTATTTCTTATCACTGAGCAGGTCTTCAAAATTTGATGTTTAAGTCTCACATTTAGGTTTTTGCCCAATCAATAAGCTCTATTTTGTGTTAATATTAATTTTAAGCATGTGTGATGAGTCTATATCAAGAATGCACATGAGCTTATCTACTATAATGAATGGAATTGTTAAAAAAGAAATCAAACACTACAAGCCAAAGTAAAATGCATTTCATTATATAGTATGAATAATTCATCATAATCAGATTCGTCCTTAACAAAATAAACATATCAGCAGAAGCTTTTGCCTATTTAACATCTTCCTCAATGCAGGACCTTAATGTTTTCAATAGTCATTGATCAGGGTCTCCTCTTCCTTATTGACATATGTTTTCTTTTTAGTGCTCTCTTCTTCTTAAACCTGAGTAGCATGTCCCTCTTCTTGGTTCTCTTCTGTTCTCCTTCTTCCATCTTGGATTCAACCAGCACCTCCTCAGGATTTTTTCTAGACTCAACCATGTACAAGTTCTGCATAGATGGCTCATTCATAAAATTATGAGGTGAATTAGTTCTCCAACTGGGCCTCGATTCTTCCGGATCAATAATCTTACCGCTGTCAATCAAACCCTGGATCTCATGTCTCAATCGAAAACACTTATCGGTGATATGACCCTTGGTTTGATGAAAATGGCAGTATGAACTATGGTCAAAATTCTTCGACAAAGGAAATGGAAGAGGCCTCGGGGTGAGTGGTTCTAGCAACCCTGATGCTTATACTTTTTCAAATATACGGGAAAAAGGGGTGCCAAAGTTGGAAAACCTTCTTTATGGCACATTAGCGATTCCCAAATCAAGAGTAGTTATTGTCGTATTCTTATTGCTATTCAGATCTTTGTTTGATTGACTAGGCCCTTGAAATCCAAAATTTTTGAAGTTTTCAAAATGATTTCCATACTTCTCGTCCTCCCTGATTTTATCCTTAATGGTTGTTTACACTTCATAGACTTGTGAGAACCTGGACAGAGGCATATAGTACAGCTTTTTATGGAGTATCGATAAGGTCCCCTTGATAAAGATCTTTATCAGCTCTTTGGCATATGGCCTGTTCTTCATTTGAGTGAATCTGGCTCTCCATCTAGCCATGAAATCTGCGAAAGATTCATCATGCTTCTGTACAGTTGCTTCAAATCTCTCAGATTGATGCCTATCTGAAGATTATAGGCATACTCTTTGAGAAATATGTTGGTTAGTTCGCCCAAGTCTCTCCTGAATTTCCTATCTAGGTTTTAGTACCATATTTGAGCAGATCCAATCAAAGACATTGAGAACATCTTTAAAATTTCCTTTGATGGCAGTCCTACCAACTCCATGATTGACTTGTATTGCAAGAGATGTATCTTCGAATCACCAGTCTCATCGTACTTTGCTACTTTCGGCATCTTTTAAGTAACTAGAATCGTCTACCTTAATTTAAGTTCTTCCTACTCATCGTCATCCAAATCCATATATTGATCCATGCCTTTGGACCTCATGAAAGCATTTAGTTTTTCAAGCTTCTTATCAAGCTTCTCGAGTTTTTCTGAGACAACCGGCAGGGGTTCAGTCTGCCTGGCAGATATTTTCACGAAAAACTCTTTATATTGCTAGGTATCGTCAACTTGTTCTTCTTTCGCAGACTCAGTAGCTTCTTCGGCATCTTCGATTACCACCTTCTCTTTTCCCTTATTGAATTCTATGAGTTCTTCAAAGCTGGCTGCTACTGTTCTCTCAGTCATCTTTTCCATTTTCGCAAAGGGAATATTGGATTCAACCATTTTATCAGAAGGAATAAAGTTTGGAACTAACAAATATCTTTGAACAGGAGAACACCCAATCTCAAAGCGGGAGCTCGATGAACTAAAGGTGATTGTAATAAGTGGATCAGGAGAGTTAAAGGTTCTTCAATTATGATTGAGTGATTTTCTAACTTCAACCGATTGCCTGTTTTCAGTGCTTTCTTTTTATGAGGTGCTATCATGACTGCATAAAATTGAGGTAAGTCATATGACGTGATGTATGTATGCATGAATGCTTATGGAATGACACATAAAAATATAATCACACAAGACAATACAATGAAATGAAATTAATGTCATATTCTACCATTATTCGATTGGGATTGTTCAAAATATAGATTAGAGAAGGAATTTCAAGAATTTGCAGGAATCAAAACGGAGTTTTATTCTATAACCAAATATTTGGAATGTTTCTTTTTTTTCTACATTCAAATAGTGCTGACATTTGAACAGTTCCTCTTTTTTTTTAACAAACTTAACACATTTGTAATAGAGGTCTTCATATGTCGACTCCCGAACCTTGGTTCATTTTGATTCAAGTATTTCTCTTCGGTCTTTCTCTCTTTGATACTTTGAACAATGGAACCGAGGCATGACAAATGTAACATCCTAATTTTCAAAGAAAGTATTATATTCTAAATATTGTGTAAATTAAGTAAATAAATAATAAAGGAGTATTTTACAAAATATGAAACCTATTTAAAATATTACTGAAATGCAAGGAAATAAGATTTGTAAGAAATATTGGAGATCCTAAAACTATTAGATGTGTGATAACATAAATGCATAAAAATATATATAAGTCTTAATAAGAAAATTTAAGTTTTGAAGGAATAAAATTGTAAATCAAATAAGTTTAAGTAATAAAAATATTAAATGATGTAAAAGAGCATCTAGACTGCTATTTAACCAAAGTGACAAAGGGGATAAAAGGAAAATTTTATTCTTACAAGTGACAGTTTAATAGTTGCACAACACATACATAATTCATCATTCTAAATTGTGAAAATAAGTGTACTAAAGAAGTAAATATTTTTTCACCTGTTCATATTTTCAGTTTAGACGTAGCTTTCCCATTTCATTTTCTTCTTTCTATTATTTGTTATAAGATAGCAAATAATTCAATCTCTAATTAACGAAAGGGAGATAGATGTATTAAAGAAGAGATCATATTTTCACTGATTCACACCTTCATTTCAAATTTGATTTTCTCCCTTTCACATTTTTCTTTCAATCAATCTAACAATCGCTAGAAATCAATTATCACAAAATACCAAGTGACTCATCATCTAAATTAAGAAAAGGGAAAATAAGTGTATTAGAGAAAATACCATATTTTCTTTTATTCACATCTTCATTTTCAAACTTAGTTTTCCCATTTCATTTATTTCTCTATAAATACCCTACTTCCCTAAGATTATTTACAATAAAAAAAATTAGAAACATACAAGTGTTCTAAGGAGGGATTAAACCAACAAGTGATAGAAAGGAAGAGAAAATCATAAAGGAGCAAAGAAAGGTATGAAATCCAAAAATTCTGTTTTAGATTTTAAATTATATTTGCTAAGTTTAAATCTTTATTTTGATGATTTAAAGTTTAAAATTTATCTTTATAATATATTAAGTAACCATTCAATATGTAAAAATTATTTTGGATAGAAAGTAATTAAACATGTAAAAGCTAGGAAAATTTTATTTTTCCAAATTGTCTTAATGAGACTGCTTAAATTCAACCACTATGTTTTGTTCAATTAAATATGTGAATGAATTTCAAAAATTATGAATTTTTGCAGAAAGACAGCCTAAGATGTTATTAAGGTTGTGTTAGAAGGAAAAGTCTAAATAATGAGAAAAATTGAAAATATTAATACAATGAATGAGACTACTGAGTATAAGAAAAAAATTTTGGTTCTATAAGTAATTTATTTAAATAGGTTAATGAACTCCAAAATTCATGAAATTTAATATGGTAGTACCTTGAGATGTTAAGAACTACCTGATAAAGTTTTAGAATAAATGAATATGAGAAGATAAATATTTAATTAAATAAACACATATTGCTCATATGCAGAAAATTCTATTTTTCATTAGATTTGCACTAAATTGAGAATATTAAAATATGAGTGAATTAGCTATGAACATAAATATATAGTAAATAAACATAAAGTTTAATATGTATAATTTTTGTCCCTTAAAATTTAGATTTTAAATTTAACGAATAAAAATATTAAAGAACCTTGAATACCAATAAAGAACTAGAAGCAAACTAAAAGTGAAATATACGTTTAAATGTGAATATAGGTCGAAGATTACTACGGAATCATTTTGAAATTATAAGTGATCGAGCGGAATAAAATTCTCATTTTTAATCCTTCCTTATTGTATTGGAACTTTTGATCAAATGCATACCATTGCTGGTATTGGAACTATTTGTTTATTGCGATATTGAAATTGTAAATTCTGAAGCCTATTTGACCTCTATGGCTATTTTGATTGCACCAAGCCATTTATTAGCCAATATGAAAGAATCCCAATCTTGATGGGGGCTATACTATCAAGTTAGTGATATTCCATTTGTGACTTCGCTTCGAATATTATGAATCTCCATTGATATTTCATTTGTGATATTGATCTGATTACTATAAAACCCTTTTGATATTTCATTTGTGATATTGATCCAATTTCTGTAAATCCTTTATACAAATTTATTTCTGATGAGCTAATAATAGTTTTACCATATGGTATTACTATAAATATTGAACCTTGAGGTACTTTTTCATTGTACAAACTACCTATATGACACTATAATCTCATTGAGTTGACGACTCATTCAAGCATCTACGGTTTTAGGTAGAGGTGATCCTGGTCCATCAACTTCTTGATTCTTTCTTACAATAAGAAGCCTGTGATCAATGTAAATATTGTTGTTAAATTATATAAACTCTAGTTGCTCCATAGTATCTTATGGATGATATTAGTATTGGATGTGTGTAAGCTTTATTGTAATGTATTGAGAGAGTAATATATGTCTATACAGAACATGAGGAGGAATATTCTCAGTGACCCTAGAACTTTAATAGAAGTAATAAAATTGATTATGGCCCACTTAAGTAAATATCCAAGATAAGTAATATATGTATTATGGGTTCTATAAGGTGCTCGGTGGCCTTAAGCCTACTTAGACCCTAGGACCCTCGCACCATTGAAAATTGGGGTGTGACAATAGAATACTCCTATATGGCTATAAGAAAATAAGCTAAGTGATGTAAGAATGCAATACAACACAAACATAGCAAGTATATACAAACAAAAGGGATGGGAGTAAGGAAATACATGACCTCCACCCTTATAGCTCCCACACACAATTCATGGTGTAGTCTCTTCTATTCCTAGGACATTTGGGTTAGGCCTATAAACCAACATGGGGTTTTGGACTTGACGTCTCTCATATTTATTTGATGAATGTATCAAAAAAATATTATTACGGTATATCCTAAGAGGAAAGAACTATAGTCTACTACATGAGTTTAGGTTGGGTATGCAAAGTCCTAGGTTCCATAAGTGAGAATTGGTTGTTTCCTCCCATTTACTTTGGGTCTAAGTAAAAGGTGATAACGGATTGTGCTAACTCTTTTGATATACCAATAGGTACTTAACTTATGGGTGGTGTATATCAGTGGTGGATCTCAACAGTCGAATAGAATGAGGAGATCACATCCCCCAATATCACAGAAGGGTGTTGGGTAGAAATGAGAATCGAGAAGAGAACAAATGCATGAATGACATTTATGAGTGCATAAAATTTAAAGACAATTTAAATTGATAGCACAATTAATAAATATGAATATTTGGATAATTAATGGAGTTAACTCTCATAAAATCCCCAGCAGAGTCGCCAGACCAAGGACGACGTGGCTTCCACGCAACGTCTCATGGTTTTATCAAGAGTTTCTCGAGTAAATTGAATTAAACAAGCTTGGTTCATTTTCATTCAGAAAAATTATTTTATCCAATCCCTTTTATCCTTAGAGAAGTATTTCCTTACTTTGGTATGTTTTAAAATGTTAGAGTTGCCACCCTATTTTACTAAATTAGAGAAAAATCTCGATTAGTTAATTCATTGAAACAAATTAATCCGGTTTTAGCCAGAGTGAGTTCGGGAGTTGAGTACGAAAATGGAAAGGTGTTAAGGCACCCATTCCACTCTGTCTAAATCGGCCTCCTAATTGTCCATATATTCATATTCATTAATTGCGGTATTAATCTAAACTGAGATGTAAAATATTTTATGCAAATTTTGAAAACAATGTCAATCATATACATTATCACCACTCAAAACATTCATCAAACATGAAAGTTAAACATCTACAAAGAAGGAGGGAGGAGAAAAGATTACAAACCACCATGATAAAATACATTCTACCCATTTATCCCATTATATATTCCCATTTCCATTTAATTAATATAAATCAATAGTAATAAAATTATTACAGATTTCTTGAATAAATGACATTAAACTCAGAAATTAAAATAAATATATTCAACCATTATAACACATTCAAACATTCATACAACATGATTAATGCAAGAATTAACTAGAAATCATCAAAACATAAATGTTAGTTCAATAAATGATGAATAATCACAAAACAGACAATAAATAATAAAAATTGAAATTGATAGAAATATAAAATTTTTGACAGAAATTAAATAAACAACATATAATCATAATAATATGAAGAACAAATATTAAATGTGTATAAAATAAATGCTAGAAAATAAAATATAATAATTTTAATGTTATTTCAAGCTCATGATCACAATGTTTGTCTTATTAGATGAACAAAATTCACAAATCCTTGCAAGAAACAAGATTGAAATCATTAACGTACTCATCTGTATCAAACATGGATTTTCAACTCTTAAGCCATAACCCACTTTGACCTTAAAATCTAGGTATGATTTGATGTTTTTTATGTTGTTTCTCTTCTAGAACTTATAGACTAACACCACTGAAAATGGACTAAGTCCATTTCTAAGGTAAATGAAGCCTATAATCATCAAAAGATAGAAGGGAAGAAGGGTCAATAGCACTCTGTCACGTTTTTGGGCATTTCTGGGCGCCTTAGCTTGAAGGCGTGAGCCTTAAGCTTATGGCATGTGCCTCAGCTTAAGGCATGCGCCCTAAGCTTAAGGCTAGCGCCTTCAGCATAAGGCTTGCGCCTTCGTACCTAGAAACGTAGCAAACTACTAGAAAATTGAATTTTTACATGTTCCTCTCTTAAAAGTCAATTTTCTAAAGTTATAAGATTGAAAATGGACTGAAAATAAAAATAAAATGAAGTTTAGACTTTTAGTTACCTTATTTTGAAGGAAAATTGATGGTATGCTTGAAGATTGATGAAGAACACTTGATCTTTGAAGATGATCCAAGTTTGTGTGTTGATTTCATTTCTGGAAGTGTTTGTGTGTAAAACTCACTGGCTATCCTAGAAACAATCTATTACATGATCAAACTAAGAAAACTCTTAAGATTTTTATGGAGAAATTGAGTTTAGATTATGTTTTTGATTTGTTGTTTGTGCATGATTTGTTGTTTTTGTGTTTTTATTGTTAGTATTCTCTTAATTCATAGTTGCCCAACCCTAAAAAATGCCCACAAAAAAAAATGCCAACCTTTTAACCCTAAAGTTACAGTTGAATTTATAAGCAAACGGTTGTTCTGGCACTATTCACTGCCTATGTGACATATGGGCCCCACTGAAGGGCCCCAATTGTGGGCTCCATAAATGATTTGCTTTTTGATTTTTCATGAAATCATTTCAAATGGTACATGCATCGACCTAATTTCATGAAAATTTATCCCGTGTGCACTTGGGACTCATTTCCAAACTCTATTTCGGTGCAAACCATGAAAATGTGAAAACGATCTAATGGATCCAATTTCTTACCCTAGGATTACTAGTTCAAGAATCGAATCAATCAGACGTTTTGAACTCGTTCTACCACAAGAAATGTCATCACCATTGATGGGCCCCTTAAGGGTCACTAATGGGCCTCACTAGCAACCAACCTGATTTTCATGAAATTGGTTTGGGTGATGTACAGAGTGTCGTAGGACACTGAGGCACGTCCTGGGTGTACTCGAGATGTGCTTATCGATCCCATTTTGCCAAAAAAGTGAAAAAGGCACTAACGGTTGCACTTGCTAAACTCTGATCATTGCTTCGAGATCAAGTTCATTGGGTGCTTTAATTTCTTTCGTTAGTAATATAGGCTATCATTATAGAGTCTATTTTTGGGCAAAAATTGAGCATCTACAGAGAGATAGAGATAGAAAAGAGTAAATAGCATTTTGGTAGAAGAAAGAGAAAATAATTGAGTGAAATTATGGTTTTAGGAGAGAGAAAAACAACCACTTCTCTTTTAATTGAGCAGAATTAGCTTTCATTTACAGGTTTAGTAAAAATATCTACCAATTTCTTTTCAGTAGGGACAAACTCAACCACTATATCACCTTTTTGAACATGATCTCGTATGAAGTGATGTTTGAGTTCTATGCGCTTAGTTTTAGAGTGCTGGATTGGATTTTTGGATGGGTTGATAGTGCTTATGTCATTACACCTGATTGGAACTGTTTCTAATTTTAGACCATAGTTTTCCAATTGTTGTTTCATCCATAGAACTTGTGCAACATAGCCTCTAGCAACAACGTATTCTACTTCAGCAATAAAGAGAGCAATAGAAGTCTGCTTCTTACTAAACCATGATACAAAAGCGCTACCTAGAAACTGGCAAGTTCTAGATATGCTCTTTTATCTATTCTACTTCTTGCAAAATCAGAATCACTATAACCAACCTGATCAAATGTATCGTCCTTAGAATACCATAGACCTAGATTAGAAGTTTCATAAAGATATCTTAGAATTCTTTTAACAGCAATTAAATGAGATTTCTTAGGACATGATTGAAATCTAGCACATAAACAAACACTAAAGTGAATGTCAGGTCTACTTGTAGTTAGATATAGTAAAGAACCAATCATATTTCTAAACAAGTTAACATCCACTGTAATGCCTGATTTTTCAATGTCTGAAACAATAATGTACCGGTTTGTGAATATTGCCACCAATCTGGGAATTAGTATTATTTTAGTCCAGAAAAATTAATATTTTATTTTATACTTTATTTAATATTTTTGGAGCATGCATGCATCATTTTGAAAGGTAGAAAATAAGTTATGAATTTATTTGGAGAATTTAAGTGCTTGTTGAATAGTGAAGTATATATGATATTTATAATAATTAGAAAAATTTGATAATTATTTTATGGAGTAATTACAACATTTTTAATGGAGAAAAATAATAATATGAGAGATATTAATTAAGAAATTATTTTCATGGAGTAAAGTTAAGAATTTTGTAGAGATAAATGATAATTTGGATCGAATTAATTAGAGAATATTTTTAGCCATTGGATTAGAATACCATAGACTCAATCTTGACCCTCTAAATGCTATCAATTAAGTAATAACTCTTTCTTTCTTTCTTTCTTCTTCTTCTTCTTTCCTTGCCGACAAACTATCCCTCCCCCTCTCTATTTTTATTTCTTCAATTTTCTACAACATAACTACTTAAATTTGCTCATAAGACGTGAACAAAATCACCAACTACGAAGATTAAAGCTTGTTTTGAGGTTTGCGTTCATAAACACTCTTTCCACATTCAATTTTGGATTTAAGAATTTATGCTTTTAAGTGAAAATTTTGGAATTTTGTGTGAATTGCTTGAATTGATGAATTTTGATGTTAAATGTGTTCTTAGGTGGGATTAGAAGCCATTTTTTGACCTCTTATATTTCCTATCTGTATATGATCTTTTCATGAAAGTTGTAGCTCTACTTCTTAGCTTTCCAAAACATCCTCTTATGTCTACTTTAGATACTTATAGCTCAATTTATGATTTTAATACCGAAATTGATTCTACCATGGCATCCCACCTATATGTCCGAACTGATTATCCATTTTGGCTACTAAGATGGTCATATTATGTCTTGTGTTCTTTATGAGAGTTGCAGCTTTACTTCTTATATTTTACAAAACATCCTTTTATGTCTAATTTAGATATTCCTAGCTCAACTTATGATTTTAATTGCAAACTTGGTTCTGTCATGGCACCTCACCTATATAAAAATTAGGAGATATTGTGTGAATTGCTTAAATTGATGAATTTTGATGTTAAATGTGTTTTTAGGTGGGATTAGAAGCCATATTTTGACCCATTATATTTCCCATCTGTATCTGATCTCTTCATGAAAGTTGTACCTCTACTTCTTAGCTTTTCAAAACATCCTCTTATATCTAATTTAGATACTTATAGGTGAATTTATGATTTTAATACCAAAACTAGTTCTGCCATGGCATCCTGCCTACATGTCCGAACTGATTATCCATTTTGGCCACTAAGATGGTCAGACTATGTCTTGTGTTCTTCATAAGAGTTGCAGCTTTACTTTTATATTTTGCAAAACATCCTTTATGTCTAATTTAGATATTCGTAGCTCAACTTATGATTTTAATTGCAAAATTGGTTCTGTCATAGCATCCCACCTATATAAAAATTTGGGAAATTTGTGTGAATTACTTGAATTGATGAATTTTGATGTTAAATGTGTTCTTAGGTGGGATTAGAAGCCATTTTTTGACCCCTTATATTTCCCATCTATATTTGATCCCTTCATGAAAGTTGTGGCCCTATTTCTTAGCTTTCCAAAACATCCTCTTATATCTAATTTAGATACTTGTAGCTTAATTTATGATTTTAATACCAAAACTAGTTCTACCATGGCATCCCACCTGTATGTCCGAAATGATTATCCACTTTGGCCACTAAGATGGTCAGACTATGTCTTGTGTTCTTCATGAGAGTTGCAGCTTTACTTTTATATTTTGCAAAACATCCTTTTATGTCTAATTTAGATATTCGTAGCTCAACTTATGATTTTTATTGCAAAATTGGTTCTGTCATAGCATCCCACCTATATAAAAATTTGGGAAATTTGTGTGAATTGCTTGAATTGATGAATTTTGATGTTAAATGTGTTCTTAGGTGGGATTAGAAGCCATTTTTTGACCCCTTATATTTCCCATCTATATTTGATCCCTTCATGAAAGTTGTGGCCCTATTTCTTAACTTTCCAAAACATCCTCTTATATCTAATTTAGATACTTGTAGCTTAATTTATGATTTTAATACCAAAACTGGTTCTACCATGGCATCCCACCTGTATGTCCGAAATGATTATCCATTTTGGCCACTAAGATGGTCTGATTATGTCTTGTGTTCTTCATGAGAGTTGTAGTTTTACTTCTTATATTTTCCAAAACATCATCTTATGTCTAATTTAGACATTCGTAGCTAACTTATGATTTTAATACAAAAACTGGTTCTATCATGGCATCCCACCTATATATCTGAATTGATTGTCCATTTTGGCCACTAATATAGTCAGATTTGTTGGATTTCAATAGCAAATATGCGTAACGAAATAATATAATTAAAACAATTAATTATACTAACAGGGATCCGTTTAAATGAATAAGGCAATAAAATTTATTTAGAAGAATACATCTTTTGCAGATTCTTTGAAACTTCATTCTACGCGGCTAGGTTGTCGCAAACCACAAGCCGTCCAAACGTTCGACCTCTAGTACTATCCACACGAATGGACAATCAAAAAACTCTAAAATTACTTTTAGAGAGTTGAGAGATTAGAGCGTATGATGGTGCTAGCTATCATAGGCTCTCTGTTTTGTTTTGTGGCTATGAGCAACAACTCACTCTCACATTCCACCAGTCTATGCTGTTTCTTAAACCTTATATAGGAAAACCCTAGGATTTTATTTATTTAAACAATTTAGGAAAACGTTAAATAAATAAATTATAATTAAATATATATGTAACTATTTATTTATTTAAACAATTTAGATAAATAAATCATAATGCATATATTAATAGGATTTTCAATTTAATCAATTATATTTATTTATTTAACTATTTAAATAAATAAATCATAATGAAAATATTATGTTTATTTAATCTAAAATTTATCTTAATAAATTTTAGACTAAATCAATTAAGTCAATACTTAATAATCTAGGTAAAATTGTAATCAAATATAAATTATAATTTTATCCTTAACTCCACAAAACTTATTTATAATCAAGTCATACTTGATTCAATTTCTCGTTTTCACTTTCTAAGATCCATTCTTATGTGTGTGACCTTCTAGGTTCCAAATATCCTCGCAATAAATATTAATTAATTAATATTTAAAGGTCAAGTACATTGTCTAGCAACATGTCAAGATTACCCAAATATCTGGAAAGTCAAAGTGGCTTGACTTAACCTTTCATTGAATGATTTATCAATGTAATTAATTATGTAATTAATATCCCTTCATCATTAATATTCTGATTTAGTAATTAGGCACGGAGTGTGTCTGCTTTACTAAATCATGTTAGTTCTCTTAACCTTAGCTATTGATCAGTTGAATAAAATTTCAAATCTCATTTGCTAGTTTAATTCTACATTGCGCATGGATTTCTTAATCAATACTAGTAGAGAATAATTAGAACATTTTCCCTAATTTACTTAGGATGATGAATCTTCTCTTAATTATACAAGTATTTTCATATAGTTCCTACTATGTCCAATTAATCGTTGCTTATTATTCATATAATGAATAATGAGAACAAAGAATCAAAATATAATCATCCCTATATAAGATAGCTTAGTAATCTCAAGTCAAAGGTTCACTTACACAATCATTACTTGAGTATTCCTAGACACAGGTAACTCTCCATATGGAATTCTCATGCAGGTCAATTTAGTGGACTTGTTTAAATAACAAGCACCTATATATTAGTTCTAGATATTACATATATCTCAGCTTATGAGAACAGTTGCTTTCCTATGGAAAGAACATAATATGTACTAGTCTCAACGGCTCTAATCATTGTCCATTAATGAGGAGAACATCGACCATGAATATTTAGAGACATTGCTTTAATGCAAATATAAAACTCATAATTATAACCACATTATAATTTATTTTGCAAAGCAGTATTGTCTCATGGACTATGTTTTACCAAGATTCAATCAATAAAATATAAAAGATAAATAAATGTCTTTTATTAATAATAAAATATTTATTACATGAAATATTATATTCAAAATATAACCAATCAACAATTGGCTATAAGGCATATAACTAATAAGATTATGTCTTGGTTATTCACAAGAGTTGTAGCTTTACTTCTTAGCTTTCCAAAACATCTTCTTATGTCTATTTTAGATACCTATAACTCAACTTATGATTTTTATACCAATACTGACTATATAATGTCAGCCCTCATATATATCCGAGTTGATTGCTCATTTTGGCCATTAAAATGGCAAGATTATGTCTTGAGTCATTCATGAAAGTTGTTTTTAGGTATCTTAAAAATTCACTAGATTTGGATTTGTTTAATTTGGGTGCTTGAATTAGTAGAATAAAATAAACATTGAATTTGGATGTGCTAAATCAGGCCTCGGTTGTTGGTTTATTTTCATAACTTATTTCTACCATCTTAGAGATTGATCTGAACTATAAATCCTTCATATCATTTGTAGAATTTTATCTTAGCTTTCTAATGAATTAAGTTTTACTCAGTTTAGAAACCTATAACTCTAGTTATGCCCTAAAAACACAGCAAAGGCCAAGGTTACTAAAATGCTGGAATTTCTTGATGTAGTACATTTATTTACAAAACTCTTCAAATATTGTCTAATTTATAAATGCACCTTAATAAAAGGAGCTGTAGGAATTAATTAATATGAGCTAAGGATTTTTATATTTCTAAGTATGTATTCCTTGATATGGATAAATTGCATAAGAAAGAAGGGACTCATATGATAAATCTTTTATGATTTTACGAATTTTGAAAGAAAATGAATTTTATAAGAAATGTTAATGAATTATGTTTGATATGTGATGGATTATGGAATAAGAATGGGAATTTGTGTTGTGAAGTTTTATTATATGCATTTTAATTTGGTGTAATAATATATATAAATATGTATATATATATATTTAAGAAATGACATTAGGGAATGAATTTATGAGTATGTGTATCAAATATGGAAAATGACTTTTATGACATGTTATGTCAACTTATGAATTTTAATGATTTAGTTGATTTCTAAACCAAGCATCTTCTATGATGTTAAGAATATTATGGAAAAAATGAGTTTTATGAGAAATATTACGAATTAAGAAAGAAAGATAAATTTTTGGCTCTCATATACTTAGTGTTAATGAGTTGTATGATCTGATTTATTCTGTAAGATGAGCATGCTCGACCTTGATGTCATTGTGATATGATATGAGCTAGGATCATATATTAGCCCTTGGATGCCTTCTGTTTGAGTGAACGCACTCTACTTGTTTTTGTTAGGCTCTAGATGCCCTGTGATTATGTTGATGAATTAAAGCCATAATGTATAAGTTTGGGCTCTGGATGCCTCGATGATTACGTTAGCGAATGAAGGCCATTCTGTATAAGTTTGGGTTCTAAATTGCCCCTCTGATTCCGTTGGCAGATATGGCCTATTTGATACTATTTCTGAAATCTTATCTGTTTCATTTTCTCCTAAGAGTATACGAGTCCTTAAGAAAAATATGTTTTTAAAAAAAATTAAGTTAATAAGTTTATGTTACATGATTTTAATTTATTATATATTCTCAATTTTAAGAATAGGTGATTATGGTAATAAGTGAAACTTTATAGTGTGTTAATGTGGATATTGATTTTAAAATGAATAATATATTTAAGTTAAAATATATATCAAAGGAATATGAATTTATGATATGATATGATATGATATGATATAATGATAAATATAATTGCTAATGTTTTGTTTATAATTATGCATATTTATGTTTTAAAAATATCTTTTCATCGTAACATGAGAATGTATGTGACTTATCAGCATCACTGAACTTTATACTCAGCGCGTTGATTTGGTCATGCATAGGTCGTGGAGAGTGGTTGCTGCTCGAAGACCAAAGGAAGCATCAGAGTAGAGAAGTTTTTTCTTGGGTAGTTATAGAAATAATCTTATGTATTTAAAAAATTATGGCATATATAAATATTATTTATTTGGAAGAATATGAAATTGGAGTATATCTAAATTAAGTGCGTTGTTGTAAATCTATTTAGGTATATGCATACGAAACTAAGCATGAATAATCTTCTCTTAGTTAGTTATGCATAGGTTAAAATTCTAAGATTTGTTATATATATTGATGCCTTAAGTTTGATGATAATTATTATAGATTTGAGTAATTGAACAGTTATGAAGTTTTAGAAATGACTAATATGTTGTATTGATATTGGAGTTTATGGAGGTTTGTAGTTTTATATTGGGAGTGTTTTGTAATCACATGTTTGAGCAAACTCAGATTTTAGGGGAAACTCTTGTAGTTGTTCTGTAGGATTTTTTTCATATTATAATCATTTAAAAAAAATTACTTGTTAGACATGTGAATGATTAAATACTACTAATCCATAATTTAATTTATAAGATTGATATGTTAGTTAGAATGGTGCCTCCGGTATCGAATGTGGCGCTCTACGTCTGATCTTTTGGGACTGAGCAGAGAGTGTTACATTTAGTGGTATTAGAGCCGAGGTTGAGGCGGTTCTTGATTTATTTCTGATTTAAAGAATATAAGTGATTAAGTGATGAGACATGCCATATAAGTTTCATAAGAAATATGACTCTAAAGTAGATCTTTTATAAATTTTTATTAGAGATAGAATGTGGATAAATGTTTTGGATTATAACAGTAATATCACCTGCTATTGGATAGTAATGTCATTGTAAGTAGTATATGTAAAGGAAAGCATTTATGATTTTTAATTATATCCTTCTGGACAGTTTGGAAGAGTTACTCTTTGGGAAATTTTTAAGAGTTAAGGATAGAGTTTTGATGTGGTTATTAGAGATGTGATGATTTTTTTGAGGCATTAAAGGATTGGTTCTTTCTCTCCTTCGAGTTGGTATGATTTCCATGTACTTTGAGTATCTTTGATATTTGATTTGAAAATTGTGAATTTGATTTTCAAATTGATTTGCACCTATGATGTTGATTTTATTAATATGTTAGAGAAAAGTTTATTTAGCTTGAATTTTTAAGAAGTATATCTTTTTACTTTGCTATTGAATGATTTGACTTTTATTATGAAGATTTTCTCTTCTTAGTTGTTTGGATGCAAAAAGACTTGGTTTTCAAGTGTGATTTTACAAAGATTGTGGAAGATGAAAATATCGTTCTGTAAATGAAAATTAACTTAAATGTGTAGATTCATGTGATTATGAAAATTTGTGGACTTATAAATTATTATGTATAAAGATGACATTTGTATGAAATCTAAGCATACTAAGTAATATAAGATTTTATATGATGTGTATGCATGAAACATGAACATATGTGTATATATATCCAGTGAAAGATATGTCAGGAATGAATTGCTAAAATAACCAAGTGAATGAACTATATGGTTTGAGCTTGAGGACATTGGATTATATATATAATTAGAGTGTGATTCTAGTACATAAATTTTGATAAGATTTCATGGATGTTGGTTGGAGGATAGTTACGATTTTAAGGATAAATAATTATTTTGGGTGAATTAAAAGAATATGTAGTATATTTGCACGAGTGTAAATTTTGAGGTTCAGATGATACATGTTATGATGTAGTTCATTTTGGGTATGAAGAATGATTACGATTTATAAGAAATAATAAAATTCGATGGAGTAAAGTATATCTCAATTTTTCATAGATCATTTATCAGATATATAAATAATAGAAATTAATATGATTATAAGAAAAATAAATTGTTGCTTTTGGTGAGAATTAAATTGTTTCAACCTTTATGTGCCAAATATGGAAGGTTGTACAAGTGCGGCACCTTGTGATTTAATATGGTATTAGTTGGAATTGAATTCCATATGAAATTGTCTTTTGATGTTTAAAGAACCTATTGAGGCCTAGATGTTATATAAGCATTGATTTGGTATAATGAAAGACTTTATGATTTTAAAAAAGTAAATGACTTCTTTAAGATAATTAGGTAAATATGCTATATAAAAAAATATTTTGATGGATGACAAGGAGAATGAAGTGTTAGTTTGTTTAATTATTGAAGTGAGACTTAAGCAAATAAATTAGATAATTGAGCATGGATATAGTCATGTTAGTATATTAATATTAAGAAAAGAACTGACTATGGAAGCTGGTTTCGTACGACCAAGGTAAATTTTAAAATTTTTGTTATCATGAATTGATGATTTTTGATTAAATTAGAAAACAATGATTTTTAAGAATTAATAAAAATTAAGGTAATGAGTATCAAGTTATAAACCTATATGTTTTCAGGATTTTATAGGTTATGTGTGATTCGTGAGAAAAAAATAATAATGATTTAAGGTGAACTTGAGGAATGTTGTTTGGTGTTATTTATCAAGCCTTCTTGAATAAATGATCAAGTGGCTATAATATACATATGTAGCATTTGCTTGAATTGCATGAACATCATCTTGTTGCATTCATGAGTGTGGACTTCACTCTTGCAATTAAGTGGGTGCTACCACGTGAATCTGAATATAATGATGGATATTTATATACAATGGAATATTATGATGGATATTTATATGTAACGGTGAGTTAATACATGTTCTCTGTGATTTGGTTATGTAGGCTACTTTTGAATCAGAAAGCACAACCCACAATCTTTGTATGTGATGTTTGGTTTTAATGCTAGTTGGGATATAAGATATTACAAAGTAATTCTTATGAAGTTATAGTATATTCATTGACTTTGGAAGTCTAGATTATAGATTGTATAAATTCTGATATTATGATTGTTATGATAAATAAATCTTTTACTGAAAAGAAATGTGTAGAGGCGGACGCAACATATAGATCTGGCCCCCTCCCCGATTTATTTTTTCCAAAAAATAGTATTATAATTTATGTTGGCTTTAATATAAATTCAACAATTAAATGGACAAATGGGCTGCATATTTGGGCCATTAAAAGATATAGACAATGGCCATTAACTTTAACAATGAATTTATTTTAGTAATTAATAATAAAAAACAATTTGCTAATAACTTATATAAATTCTGTCGCTTACCTTAGTCTAAAATATTAAAATAGTCCCCTATCCCCAATATTCAATTTTGGTTGCTCACTCAAATGCTCTCTAATCAGAGACTCTAACTTCACTTTTAGACTCTTTGTTGTTGAATTGAGAGCAGAAGATAGAAGAAGCTCGGGTTAGTTACAATTTTCATGTTTTTTATTAATTTTATTTTCAATTTTCAGTTCTCTTAAATTTAATTTTAGTTTTGATATTTTAAAGGATTAGGAGTTACCAAATTAGGATGAATAAATCGTTTATTATTTTTCTAAATTCAATTAATTGTGATAAGTATTTGGTAGTGATAGAAATTTCTGTAAATTTTGTGACCTAATGGCTCTATGGACAAAATTGAGAGGCCAAAAAATATTTTATGGGAACAGTAAGAGGTAAAAAAAAGATTTTTCTATCAATTTTGGCTTTGTTTTAAATGCTTATTTACTCTGTTCCTATTGTTTTAATTTATGGGAACAATAGGAGGCCAAATTTTTTTTTTTTTTTTGAATTATTACATATAGTATGTCCATTTAAACTTTTTGCCCCCCTCTCTGTTGAACCTTGCATCTACCCCGTGTGCGTGGTATATCTGTCAAGTAGGAATGATAAATCATTGGATACTTATTTTGAATGGATTATTTAGAGAAGGGAAATGATTATAATGCCTATGAAGTAAAGTATAAATTTTTATTTTGTATAAAGTAATTAAGAGATTTGTTAGTATTGTGAATAAAATGAATTGTTATGGTTATAAGCCAAATGAATTATTACCTTGGAGAAAAATTGAATCCTTTAAATACTTATGTGCCAATTATTAGAAAGTTGTATAAAGTTTGGCATTCTATGCTTGATTATAGAATAGATAAGGAAGAGATATAATTAATGATGTGTCACTATAAGGAAATAATCAAATATGGAATAGATTGGAGGAACGTGAATTAGAATAAGCTGAATGAGTCTAATGAAATGATTAATATGGTTTTGGAATTTGATCAAATAGAAGTTATGATTTCTATGAAATATTGGAAATAGAGAGTCATAAAATAGATATTAAATTTTAAGAATATGCAGGGATTTGTTGCAGTTAAAATTTTTTTTGTTATGTATTATGTGAGGATGATTCCTAAGTCAAAGTAATTAAGAGTGTAAAGGTAATTGACATTAAGAACAATTATTTAGTTTAAAGGTTTAATAGAGGTTTATAGATATTTTTTTTATAATTGAGCTAAGAAGGAATTATAAGAATTAGAATATTGTGTATATAATGGATTGATAGTGTAAATTATGAGATTTAGAATGATTGGATATGAATCAGTTGATTTTGACTATTATTATTATAGATGATACATGCAAAAAACAATATATAGAGTATAGGAATATCGAATACTAGTCTGTGTAGATTGGAAAAAAAATTTATGAACTATTAGAATTTGAGAATATTGATTCAAGTGAATTTCGAAGACGAAATTCTTTTTTAGTGGGGTAGAACTATAACGCCCTTTTTTTCGGTGTCTAAAATAGTAATTTACCGTTTGAGAATAGTACCACCGGTCCGGGAATTGGTATTATTTTGGTAAAAAAATTACTATTTATGTTTTATACTTTATTTAATATTTTTGGAGCATACATGCATAATTTTGATAAGTAATAAATAAGTTATGAATTTATTTAGAGAATTTAAGTGATTATTGAATAGTGAAGTGTATATATATATATATATAGTTATAATAATTAGAAAAATTGAGAATTATTTTATGGAGTAATTATAATATTTTTAATGGAGAAAAATAATAATATGAGAGATATTAATTGAGAAATTATTTTCATAGAGTAAATTTAAGAATTATGTAGAGATAAATGATAATTTGAAGAGAATTAATTGGAGAATATTTTTAGCCATTGGATTAGAAATTTAGAATACCATAGACGCAATCTTGACCCTCCAAATGTTATCACTTAAGTAATAACTCTTTCTTTCTTTCTTCTTCTTCTTCTTTACTTGCCGACACACTCATCCCTCCCCCTCTCCATTTTTATTTCTTTAATTTTTCACAACATAACTACTTAAATTTGCTCATAAGACTTAAATCAAATCACCTACTATTAAGATTAAAGCTTGTTTTGAGGTTTGTGTTCATAAACACTCTTTTCTCTTTCAATTTTTGATTCTAAGAATTTATGCTTTTAAGTGAAAATTTGGGGATTTTGTGTGAATTGCTTTAATTGATGAGTTTCAATGTTAAAGGTGTTCTTAGGTGGGCTTAAAAGCCATTTTTTGACTCCTTATAATTTTCATTTGTATCTGACCTCTTCATGAAAGTAGTAACTCTACTTCTTTCCAAAACATCCTCTTATGTCTAATTTAGATACTTATAGCTCAATTTATGATCTTAATCCCAAAACTGGTTTTGTCATGGCATCCCACCTATATATCAAAATTGATTGTCCATTTTGGCCACTAAGATGATTAGATTATGTCTTGTGTTCTTCATGATAGTTTTAGCTTTCTTCTTAGTTTTTTGAAACATCCTCTTATGCCTAATTTAGATGTTTGTAGCTCAACTTATGATTTTAATATCAAAACTAGTTCTGTGATGTCATCCCACCTATATATCCAAATTAATTGTCCATTTTGGCCACTAAGATGGTCAGATTATGCTTGTGTTCTTCATGAGAGTTGTAGCTTTACTTTTTAGATTTCCAAAATATCTTCTTATGTCTAATTTAGATACATATAACTCAACTTATGAGTTTATACCAAAACTCATTTTATAATGCCAAATTTATTATATATCTGGGTTGATTGCTCATTTTGGCCATTAAAATGACAAGATTATGTATTGATTCCTTCATGAAAGCTGTTTCCAAGTATCTTAAAAATTTACTAGATTTGGATTTATTTAATTGAGTGTTTGAATTAGTAGAATAAAATAAATATTAAATTTGGATGTGCTAAATTAGGTCTAGGCTGTTGGTCTGTGTTCATAGCTTATTTGTACCATCTTAGAGATGGATCTGGACTGTGTATTCTTCATATCATTTGTAGAATTTTGTCTTAATTTTCTAATGAATTAAGTTTTCATCAGTCTGGAGACCTATAACTCTACTTATGCCCTAAAAACACAATAAAGGTCAAGGTTACTAAAATGCTAAAATTTCTTGGTTCATTACATTTATTCATAAAACTCTCAAACTATTGTTTAATTTATAAATACACCTTAATAAAAAGAATTACAGGAATTAATTAATGCAAGTTAAGGATTTTTAATATGTGTTTTGAAAATAAAAAATTTTGCCTTGCATAAGTATGTAAATTTGATAATTTTTCTAAGTTATAAGTTAATGAAAACATGGGAAAATTGTTTCCAAGTATGTATTGTTTGATATGGATAAATTGTATAAGAAAGAAAGGACTTGTATGATAAATCTTTGATGATTTTAAGAATTTTAAAAGAAAATGAATTTAATAAGAAATGTTAATGAATTATGTTTGATATGTGATGGGTTATGGAATAAGAATCAAAATTTGAATTGTGAATTTTAATTATATGCATTCCTGGAATAAAATATATTAGTAAATAGATACAATTTAACGCATTTTAATTTTTGTGTAATAGTATATATACTTATATATGTTTAAGAAATGACAAGAGGGAATGGATTTATGAGTATGTGTATCAAATATGGAAAATGACTTTTATGACATAAATTTCTTATGACAAGTATGTTTTGGCAACTTATGGATTATAATGGTTTAGTTGATATAATGGTTTAGTTGATTTCTAAAACAAGCATCTTCTAAGATGTTAAGAATATTAAGGGGAAAATGAGTTTTCTGAGAAATGTTACGAATTAAGAAAGAAAGATAAGTTTTTCAGCTCTCATATACTTAGTGTGAATGTATTGTATGATTTGATTTATTCTATAGGATGAGCATGCTTAGCCTCGATGACATTATGATATGATATGAGCTATGATTATATGCTAGCCTCTGGATTCCATCTGTTTGAGCATACGCACTCTATCGATTTCTGTTAGTGTCACACCCCAAATTTTAGTAGTGCAACGATCCTAGGGTCTAGGTAGGCTTAAGGCCACCAAGCACCTCATAGAACCTACAATACATATATTATTTATCTTGGATATTTGCTTAAGTGGGCCACAATCAATTATTTATTAAATTCCCAGGATCACTGAGAATATTTTTTCTCACATTCTATATAGACACATATTATTCTCTCAATAATGTTACAATAAGGCTTACACACATCTAACACTAATGTCATTCACAAAGATACTATGGAGCAACTAGAGTTTTAGTAATTTAACAATTTTACATTGATCACAGGCTTCTTGTTGGAATAAGGAAACAAGAAGCTGACTGACCAGGATCACCTCTACTTGAAACTACAACGCTTGAATGAGTTGTCAACTCAATGAGATTATAGTATCATATAGGTAGTGTGTACAATGGATAAGTATCTCAAGGTTCAACATTTATAGCAATACTAGATGGTAGTACTATTATTAGCTCATAAAAAATAAATTCGTATGAAAGAATTCATAGTAATTGGATCAATATCACAAATGAGATATCAAAAGGGTTTCATAATAATCAGATCAATATCACAAATGAAATATCAATAGGGATTCACAATATTCGGATCAATGTCACAAATGGGATATCACTAATATGACAGATAATCACATATATAACACTGAATAAAACATATCACTATGTATATTCCAGTGCTATCACACATTTCACATATTAGGGCAATAACTTTTCCCTTTCATCACAAATTTCTATGTGCACATAGCTTGATGGTATAGCTCCCATCAAGACTGAAATTCTGTTACATTGGCTAATCAAATGGCCTGGTACAATCAAAATAGGCATAGAGGCCACATAGGTTTCAGAATTCATAATTTCAATATTGCAATAAATAAATAGTTTCAATATCAGCAATGGTATGTATTTGATTAAAGGTTCCAATATAATAAGAAAAGGGTAGACACTATAACTCACCTTGAAAATGAGAATTTGATTCATCTTGATCACTTAATATTTCAAAATGATTCCGTAGTAATTCTCAACCTATATTCACATTTAAACATAAATTTCACTTTTAGTTTGCTTCTAGTTCTTTATTGACATTCAAGGTTCCTTAATATTTTTATTTATTAAATTTAAAATATGAATTTTTAGGAATAGAAATTATACATATTAAGATTTATGTTTATTTACTATATACTCATATTCATAGATAATTCACTTATATTTTAATATTCTCAATTTAGTGTAAATCTAATGAAAAACAGAATTTTCTGCATATGAGCAGTTTGTGTTTATTTAATTAAATATTTATCTTCTCAGATCCATTTATTCTGAAATTTTATCAGGTAGTTCTTAACATCTCAAGATACTTTCATATTAAATTTCATGAATTTTGGAGTTCATTAACCTATTTAAATAAATTAATTACTGAACAAAAAATTTCAGCTTTAAAATACTGAGTAGTCTCCTTCATTTTATTAATATTTTTAATTTTCTTCATTATTTAGACATTTCGTTCTAACACAACCTTACTAACATCTTAGGCTATCTTTCTAAAAAATTTAATAATTTTTGAAATTCATTTCCATATTTATTTGAACAAAACATAGTAGTTGAATTTAAGTAGTCTCATTAAGACAATTTGGAAAATAATAAAATTTTTCTAGCTTTTATATGTTTAATTATTTTCTATGCAAAATAATTTCTACATATTGAATGGTTACTTAGTAGGTTATAAAGATAAATTATAAACTTTAATTAATCAAAATAAAGATTAATACTTAGAAAATATAATTTAAAATCTAAGACAGATTTTTTGGATTTTATACCTTTCTTTGCTTCCTTATGATTTTCTCTTCTTTCTTATCACTTGTTGGCTTAATCCCTCCTTAGAACACTTGTATATTTCTAATATTTTGTGGTAAATGATCTTAGGGAAGTAGGGTATTTATAGAGAAATAAATGAAATGGGAACACTAAGTGTGAAATGAAGATGTGAAATAAAGAATTTGTGGCATTTTCTTTAATATACTTGTCTTCCTTTTTCTTAATTTAGATGATGATTCAATTGGTATTTTGTGATGATTGATTTTTAGCAATTGGTAGATTGATTGAAAGAAAAATGTGAAAGGAATAAATTAATGTGAAAGGGAGAAAATCAAATATGAATGAAGGTGTGAATCAATGAAAATATAATCTCTTCTTAAATACA